>WNGS01169259.1:12707-25831 GCA_020271785.1 Procambarus virginalis
TTTTTTTTAGAGGAACGATTTTATACCCTCTGGGAGATCATTTACATATATCAGAACAGTATAGATCATGCTGTTTAAGAAGTTTCTTGTCACCACCTCCAATAGTTTGGCTTTCCATGTATCCTCCCTCCATGTGGTTTCTTGTTCTCCCAGTCTTCCTTCCGTGATTGAAGTCCCCCATGATGAGCAGGTGGATCTATTTCTACAGGCAGCAGAGGCTGCCCCTCTCAATTATAATGTTAACTGCCATGTTGTTGTTGTCATACACTTGACTGGGTTCTTCTGTCATTTGGTGGAGGGTTGTATATTACTGCTACTAGTATTCTTAGTACTCCCATCATCATGGTGCCTGCTATGTAGTCTCTGAATCCCTTGCAGCCTGGGATGACCATCTCCTTTAAACTTCTCTTTACTTTCTCATTAGTAGGGCCACTTCCCTCTATTTCCTTATTACAGTGTAGTTCTGGGGAAACACCGCATTCGTTAAATTCCTGAGAGTTTTGTTTCTGTGATTTCGATTACATCTGAGTTCACTTCTTGTGCTCTTTCCCTAGTTCACTTGCCTTGCTTGTATTCCATTTATATTCGAGTACATTACCCTGAAGCTGACTCTCTTCTGTCCATGCTCCGTTTCTTTGATTCCCCTGAAGTAGAGAAACAGGGAGTGACCGGGATGGGAGGGCCAATGAAGGGGACATGGGAGATCTGGGTGTGCGGGGGCTGGGAGGATCTGGTACAGGGGGTGGGTGGAAGAGGGAGGCTTGGGGGGTGGTGAGAGCGGGTGGCTCGGGGGGGGGTGGGGTGGGAGGGGGAAGTGGGGGGGAGTGTGAGAGAAAGGGAGGCGAGGGCTTAGTGGGCAGAAGAGGAGGGAGGGCTTGGGGAAAGGGAGGGGTGAGGAAGAAGGGAGGGCTTAAGTGAGTAGGGAGAATGGAGGGCTTAGGGGTGAGTGAGGGGATGGTACTCATTGACGCTGTTTGTGTGTACTCACCTAGTTGTGCTTGCGGGAGTTGAGCTCCCGCAAGTTGAGTAAGGGATTGAGTAAGGGAAGACACGCAAAACACAAAGTTGACAATGAAACTATTTAATTTGAAAACAATTATGACAAAGAAAATCCCTGGCTATGTACAGTGCCAACAAACAAGTCAAAAAATTAACATAAAAATTTAGAACTGGGATGACGTTACTCTATGAATAAAATAAAGACAAATGAAATAAACAAGTGCTGAGAATAAGGCGCTAGCTGAGAACATCCCAATAGACAGAACGTATATCAGTTAGTTGTTTTCAGCTTGAGAGCACAAGATATTCTAACTTCAAGACTGGTTCAAGCCCAACATTGGCTAGGTAGAGGGCCGATGTGCAGAGGTGCAGGTGTGCAGACAGCGGGTCACCAATCAGAAGCAGGCAGGCTGGAAATGGTAGTTTGTGGGTTGACGACGGTGGCAAGCCGGCATGGAGGGAGTGTGGCGTAGGGGGGGAGTTTTAGGAACGTTTACACCCTGGTCAAAACGTTTTTGTGCTACTGGTAGACGTATCTTGAAGGGAGCATCTTATTGTTGTATGTATATGAGTAACTTTATGTAGGGAAGAGCCAGGCACAATCTCTCTTGAAAGAGATTACCATCACAGTATCCTGTGTCTGGCCTCCTGTTTCCACTGCTTAGTTTCATTACCTTATGTTTACTCGGGTTGAACTTTAGTAGCCATTTGTTGGACCATTCACTCAGTCTGTCTAGGTCATCTTGTAGCCTCCTACTGTCTTCCTCCGTCTTAATCCTTCCTTAATCCTTAATGTATGTGTACTCACTTAATTGTACTCACCTAATTGTACTTGCGGGGGTTGAGCTCTGGCTCTTTGGTCCCGCCTCTCAACCGTCAATCAACAGGTGTACAGGTTCCTGAGCATATTGGGCTCTATCATATCACACTTGAAACTGTGTATGGAGTCAGCCTCCACCACATCACACATACACACATGTGTGTGTGTGTTGTGTGTGTTGTGTGTGTGTGTGTGTGTGTGTGTGTGTGTGTGTGTACTCACCTAGTTGTACTCACCTAGTAGTGTGTTTGCGGGGGTTGAGCTCTGGCTCTTTGGTCCCGCCTCTCAACCGTCAATCAACAGGTGTACAGATTCCTGAGCCTATTGGGCTCTATCATATCTACACTTGAAACTGTGTATGGAGTCAGCCTCCACCACATCACTTCCTAATGCATTCCATTTGTCAACCACTCTGACACTAAAAAAGTTCTTTCTAATATCTCTGTGGCTCATTTGGGCACTCAGTTTCCACCTGTGTCCCCTTGTGCGTGTGCCCATTGTGTTAAATAGTCTTTATCTACCCTATCAATTCCTTCAGAATCTTGAATGTGGTGATCATGTCCCCCCTAACTCTTCTGTCTTTCAACGAAGTGAGGTTTAATTCCCGTAGTCTCTACTCGTAGCTCATACCTCTCAGCTCTGGTACTAGTCTGGTGGCAAACCTTTGAACCTTTTCCAGTTTAGTCTTATCCTTGACTAGATATGGACTCCATGCTGGGGCTGCATACTCCAGGATTGGCCTGACATGTGTGGTATACAAAGTTCTGAATGATTCTTTACACAAGTTTCTGAATGCCGTTCGTATGTTGGCCAGCCTGGCATATGCCGCTGATGTTATCCTCTTGATATGGCTGCAGGAGACAGGTCTGGCGTGATATCAACCCCCAAGTCTTTTCTTTCTCTGACTCCCGAAGAATTTCCTCTCCCAGATGGTACCTTGTATCTGGCCTCCTGCTTCCTACACCTATCTTCATTACATTACATTTGGTTGGGTTAAACTCTAACAACCATTTGTTCGACCTTCCTTCAGCTTGTCTAGGTCTTCTTGAAGCCTCAAACAGTCTTCTTCTGTTTTAATCCTTCTCATAATTTTGGTATCGCCCGCAAACATTGAGAGAAATGAATCAATACCCTCCGGGAGATCATTTACATATATCAGAAACAAGATAGGACCGAGTACAGAGCCCTGTGGGACTCCACTGGTGACTTCACGCCAATCGGAGGTCTCACCCCTCACCGTAACTCTCTGCTTCCTATTGCTTAGGTACTCCCTTATCCACTGGAGCACCTTACCAGCTACACCTGCCTGTCTCTCCAGCTTATGTACCAGCCTCGTGTGCGGTACTGTGTCAAAGGCTTTCCGACAATCCAAGAAAATGCAGTCCGCCCAGCCCTCTCTTTCTTGCTTAATCTTTGTCACCTGATCGTAGAATTCTATCAAGCCTGTAAGGCAAGATTTACCCTCCCTGAACCCATTTTGGCGATTTGTCACGAAGTCCCTTCTCTCCAGATGTGTTACTAGGTTTTTTCTCACGATCTTCTCCATCACCTTGCATGGTATACAAGTCAAGGACACTGGCCTGTAGTTCAGTGCCTCTTGCCTGTCGCCCTTTTTATATATTGGGACCACATTTGCCGTCTTACATATTTCTGGTAGGTCTCCCGTCTCCGGTGACCTACTATACACTATGGAGAGTGGCAAGCAAAGTGCCTCTGCACACTTTTTCAGTATCCAAGGTGTGTGTGTGTGTGTGTGTGTGTGTGTGTCTGTATGTGTGTGTATGTTCTCACCTAATTGTGTTTACGGGGGTTGAGCTCTGGCTCTTTGGTCCCACCTCTCGACTGTCAATCAACAGGTGTACAGATTCCTGATCCTTCTGGGCGCTATCATATCTACAGTTGAAACGTGTGTGTGTGTGTGAGTATTCACCTAGTTGTGTTTGTTGAGCTTTGCTCTTTCGGCCCGCCTCTCAACTGTCAATCAACTGTTTACTAACTAGCTTTCTTTTCACACCACACATACACACACCACGAAGCAGCCCGTGACAGCTGACTAACTCCCAGGTACATATTACTGTTAGGTAACAGGGGCATTCTGGGTGAAAGAAACTTTGCCCATTTGTTTCTGCCTGGTGCGGGAATCGAACCCGCACCACAGAATTACGAGCCCTGCGCGCTATCCACCAGGCTACCTGGCCCCTGTGTGTGTGTACTCACCTATTTGTACTCACCTATTTGTGCTTGCGGTGGTTGAGCTTTGGCTCTTTGGTCCCGCCTCTCAACTGTCAATCAACTATTGCTTAGGTACTTCCCTTCCCTTGTGTGTGTGTGTGTGTGTGTGTACTCACCTATATGTACTCACCTATATGTGTCTGCAGGATCGAGCATTGACTCTTGGATCCCGCCTTTCGAGCATCAGTTGTTTACAGCAATGACTCCTATCCCATTTCCCTATCATACCTGGTTTTAAAATTATGAATAGTATTGGCTTCCACAACCTGTTCCTTAAGTGCATTCCATTTTCCCACTACTCTCACGCTAAAAGAAAACTTCCTAACATCTCTGTGACTCATCTGAGTTTCTAACTTCCATCCATGTCCCCTCGTTCTGTTACTATTCCGTGTGAACATTTCGTCTATGTCCACTCTGTCAATCCCTCTGAGTATTTTATACGTTCCTATCATGTCCCCCCTCTCCCTTCTTCTTTCTAGTGTCGTAAGGCATAGTCCCCCAGGCGCTCCTCATACCCATCCCTCGTAGCTCTGGGACGAGTCTCGTTGCAAACCTCTGAACCTTTCCAGTTTCATTATGTGCTTCTTTAGATGGGGACTCCATGATGAGGCGGCATACTCTAAGACTGGCCTCACGTAGGCAGTGTAAAGAGCCCTAAATGCCTCCTTACTTAGGTTTCTGAATGATGTTCTAACTTTTGCCAGTGTAGAGTACGCTGCTGTCGTTATCCTATTTATATGTGCCTCAGGAGATAGATTAGGTGTTACGTCCACACCCAGGTCTCTTTCGCGCGTCGTCACAGGTAGGCTGTTCCCCTTCATTGTGTACTGTCCCTTTGGTCTCCTATCTCCTAGTCCCATTTCCATAACTTTACATTTGCTCGTGTTGAATTCCAGTAGCCATTTCTCTGACCATCTCTGCAACCTGTTCAGGTCCTCTTGGAGGATCCTGCAATCCTCATCTGTCACAACTCTTCTCATCAACTTTGCGTCATCCGCAAACATCGACATGTAGGACTCTACACCCGTAAACATGTCGTTAACATATACAAGAAATAGAATTGGTCCCAGCACCGATCCTTGTGGTACTCCACTTGTTACTGTTCGCCAGTCCGACTTCTCGCCCCTTACCGTAACTCTTTGGCTCCTTCCTGTTAGGTAGTTCCTTATCCATGCTAGGACCTTTCCCCCTACCCCCGCCTGCCTCTCGAGTTTGAATAGCAGTCTCATGTGCTGTACTGTATCAAAGGCTTTTTGGCAGTCCAGAAATATGCAGTCTGCCCAACCATCTCTGTCCTGTCTTATCCTCGTTATTTTATCATAGAATTCCAGAAGGTTTGTTAGGCACGATTTCCCTGTCCAGAACCCATGTTGATGCTTGTTCACAAACCTAATGTTCTCCAGGTGTGCAACCAGTCGTAGCCTAATTATTCTTTCCAGTATTTTACAGGGGATGCTTGTCAGTGATACAGGTCTATAGTTAAGTGCCTCCTCCCTATCGCCTTTCTTGAAGATCGGCACGACATTTGCCTTCTTCCAGCAACTGGGCAATTCTCCCGACATAAGTGACTCATTAAAGATCATTGCCAGAGGCACGCTGAGGGCCTGCGCTGCTTCTCTTAGTATCCACGGTGATACTTTGTCTGGTCCTACTGCTTTAGATGCATCTAGAGTTGTCAACTGTTTCATTACCTCCTCCACTGTCACCTCTATATCTGATAGTCTTTCATCTAGGGTAATCCCTTCCAACAATGGGAGCTGCTCGGGCTCGGTAGTGAACACTCCATGGAAACTGGCATTCAGTGCCTCACAGATTTCCTTGTCACTTTCAGTATATGTCCCCTCTGCCTTCCTTAGTCTTGTCACTTGGTCGTTCACCGACATTTTCTTCTTATATGACTGTGTAGTAGCTTAGGTTGTTTTTTCGCTTTGATTGCAATATCGTTCTCATAGTCCCTTTCCGATGTCCGTCTGATGTTAATGTAATCGTTCCTAGCTCTGTTGCATCTGATCCTGTTGTCCTCTGTCCTTTGTCTTCTGTATTTCCTCCACTCCCGCCTGCTGGCCATTTTTGCTTCCTGACACTGTCTATTAAACCATGGGTTATTATATTCCTTCTTATTTTTTCCCTTTACTGTTGGTATAAATCTCTCTTCGGCCTCTTGGCATTTCTGTATGACTAGGTCCATCATATCTTGGACTGTTTTTCCTCTAATTTCTTCCTCCCACTGCACTTCTCCCAGATAGTCCCTTATCCTCCTATAGTCTCCTTTCCTGTAGTCAACTCTCCTTTCCCAGATCTCTTGTCCCATGGTCACAAGTTTGAATTCCATCATGTAGTCAAAGACTAGGACACAATGGTCACTGGCCCCTAGAGGTATTTCATGCTCCAAATTCTCGATATCTTCTACGTTCTGGGTGAAAATCAGGTCTAATAGGCTCGGTGCATCTCCTCCTCTTTCCCTTGTGTCTTCCTTCACATGCTGTGTTAGGAAATTCCTGTCTATAACATCTACTAATTTTGCTCCCCACGTTTCGACCCCTCCATGGGGATTCCTTGATTCCCAATTTATCTCTCCATGATTAGGTCCCCCATGATCAGCAGCTTCGCTCTCATTCTGTGGGCTAGTGTTGCTGCCTTCTGCAGTTCATCTATGCATGCCTTGTTGTTTGTCATCATACTCCTGTCTGGGTCTTCTACTGTTTGGTGGGGGATTGTAGATTACCAAGATCACAATCTTCCTCCCATCTACTGTCAAAGTTCCATGTATGAAGCTTGTGCACTCATTGGTAACCCGATTTCCCAGGTCTTCAAACTTCCATTTCCGCTTTATTAGGAGTGCCACTCCCCCTCCCTGTCTCTGTGTCCTCTCTTTTCTTATCACCTGGTACCCTTCAGGAAAGATTGCATCTGAGATCATGTCATTAATTTTAGTTTCCACAATTGCAACTATGTCAGGATTTGCCTCACTCACTCTTTCTTTTATCTCTTCTGCTTTATTAGATACCCCATCAGCATTGGTGTACCAAACCTTGAGATTCTTCATGGAAACTCCTGTACCAGAGTTCTCCCTTCCTCTGGGGGTCTGGGGGGATCTGGGGGGTGTCTGGGGGGTGACTGGGGGCAGGGGGGACCTGGGGATCTGGGGGGTGTCTGGGGGATGACTGGGGATGGGGAGGATCCGGGGGGTGTCCGGGGGGATCCGGGGGGTGTCTGGGGGGGTCCAAGGGGTGTATGGGGGGTGAAAGAGGTCGGGAGGGGTGCTTGGGGGGTTAATGGGGGCTGGGCTTCTAGGAAGGTAGGTAGGAGGGTTTGGGGTAGGGCCTGGGTAGGTAGGTCTGGAGTAGGAAGGGCATACTGGGTCTGAAGATCTGGGTCTGTGTGTGTGTGTGTGTGTGTGTGTGTGTGTGTGTGTGTGTGTGTGTGTGTATTCACTTAGTTGTATTTTACGGGGGTTGAGCTTTGCTCTTTCGGCCCGCCTCTCAACTGTCAATCAACTGTTTACTAACTACACTAACTACTTTTTTTTTTTTCCCCACACCACACACACACACACACACCCCAGGAAGCAGCCCGTGACAGCTGACTAACTCCCAGGTACCTACTTACTGCTAGGTAACAGGGGCATTCAGGGTGAAAGAAACTTTGCCCATTTGTTTCTGCCGGGTGCGGGAATCGAACCCGCGCCACAGAATTACGAATCCTGCACGCAATCCACCAGGCTACCTGGCCCCCTCGCAATCCACCAGGCTACCTGGCCCCCTGTGTGTGTGTGTGTGTGTGTGTGTGTGTGTGTGTGTGTGTGTGTGTGTGTGTGTGTGTGTGTTCACCTAATTGTGCTTGCGGGGGTTGAGCTTTGGCTCTTTGGTCCCGCCTCTCAACTGTCAATCAACAGGTGTACAGATTCCTGAGCCTACTGGGCTCTATCATATCTACATTTGAAACTGTGTATGGAGTCTGCCTTCACCACATCACTTCCTAGTGCATTCCATTTATTAACTACTCTGACACTGAAAAAAATTCTTTCTAACGTCTCTGTGGCTCATCTGGGTACTAAGTTTCCACCTGTGTCCCCTTGTTCGTGTCCCACCCGTGGTGAAGAGTTTGTCTTTGTCCGCCCTGTCAATTCCCCTGAGAATTTTGTAGGTGGTTATCATGTCTCCCCTTACTCTTCTGTTTTCCAGGGATGTGAGGTTCAGCTCCTTTAGCCTTTCCTCGTAGCTCAATCCTCTCAGTTCCGGGACGAGCCTGGTGGCATACCGCTGAATCTTCTCTAACTTTGTCTTGTGTTTAATTAGGTATGGACTCCAGGCTGGAGCTGCATACTCCAGGATTGGTCTTACATAAGTGGTATACAGGGTTCTGAAAGATTCCTTACACAAATTTCTAAAGGCAGTTCTTATGTTGGCCAGTCTAGCATATGCCGCTGATGATATTCTTTTGATGTGGGCTTCTGGGGACAGGTTCGGTGTGATATCAACCCCTAGATCTTTCTCTCTATTTGACTCTTGCAGGATTTCCCCTCCCAAATGTGTGTGTGTGTGTGTGTGTACTCACCTATATGTACTCACCTATATGTGTCTGCAGGATCGAGCATTGACTCTTGGATCCCGCCTTTCGAGCATCAGTTGTTTACAGCAATGACTCCTATCCCATTTCCCTATCATACCTGGTTTTAAAATTATGAATAGTATTGGCTTCCACAACCTGTTCCTTAAGTGCATTCCATTTTCCCACTACTCTCACGCTAAAAGAAAACTTCCTAACATCTCTGTGACTCATCTGAGTTTCTAACTTCCATCCATGTCCCCTCGTTCTGTTACTATTCCGTGTGAACATTTCGTCTATGTCCACTCTGTCAATCCCTCTGAGTATTTTATACGTTCCTATCATGTCCCCCCTCTCCCTTCTTCTTTCTAGTGTCGTAAGGCATAGTTCCCCCAGGCGCTCCTCATACCCCATCCCTCGTAGCTCTGGGACGAGTCTCGTTGCAAACCTCTGAACCTTTTCCAGTTTCATTATGTGCTTCTTTAGATGGGGACTCCATGATGAGGCGGCATACTCTAAGACTGGCCTCACGTAGGCAGTGTAAAGAGCCCTAAATGCCTCCTTACTTAGGTTTCTGAATGATGTTCTAACTTTTGCCAGTGTAGAGTACGCTGCTGTCGTTATCCTATTTATATGTGCCTCAGGAGATAGATTAGGTGTTACGTCCACACCCAGGTCTCTTTCGCGCGTCGTCACAGGTAGGCTGTTCCCCTTCATTGTGTACTGTCCCTTTGGTCTCCTATCTCCTAGTCCCATTTCCATAACTTTACATTTGCTCGTGTTGAATTCCAGTAGCCATTTCTCTGACCATCTCTGCAACCTGTTCAGGTCCTCTTGGAGGATCCTGCAATCCTCATCTGTCACAACTCTTCTCATCAACTTTGCGTCATCCGCAAACATCGACATGTAGGACTCTACACCCGTAAACATGTCGTTAACATATACAAGAAATAGAATTGGTCCCTGCACCGATCCTTGTGGTACTCCACTTGTTACTGTTCGCCAGTCCGACTTCTCGCCCCTTACCGTAACTCTTTGGCTCCTTCCTGTTAGGTAGTTCCTTATCCATGCTAGGACCTTTCCCCCTACCCCCGCCTGCCTCTCGAGTTTGAATAGCAGTCTCATGTGCGGTACTGTATCAAAGGCTTTTTGGCAGTCCAGAAATATGCAGTCTGCCCAACCATCTCTGTCCTGTCTTATCCTCGTTATTTTATCATAGAATTCCAGAAGGTTTGTTAGGCACGATTTCCCTGTCCAGAACCCATGTTGATGCTTGTTCACAAACCTAATGTTCTCCAGGTGTGCAACCAGTCGTAGCCTAATTATTCTTTCCAGTATTTTACAAGGTCCCTCAAGGGGCTCAGAAACCCATACAGCAGACAATGAATTATATTGCTCATTACAAGAAGCCTCAGCACCCCCTTACCTTGAGGTTACCTTGAGGTTACCTTGAGGTGCTTCCGGGGCTTAGCGTCCCCGCGGCCCGGTCGTCGACCAGGCCTCCTCGTTGCTGGACTGGTCAACGCCCCTAGACAGCCACTAGACAGCTCCTAGACAGCCCTTAGACAGCCCCTTGACAGTTCCTAGACAGCCCTTAGACAGCTCCTAAACAGCTCCTAGACAGCCCCTTGACAGTTCCTAGACAGCCCTTAGACAGCTCCTAAACAGCTCCTAGACAGCCCCTTGACAGTTCCTAGACACCCCTTAGACAGCTCCTAAACAACCCCTTGACAGCCCCTAGCAACCCCTAGACACCCCTCTAGACACCTTCTAGACAGCCGCTAGACAGCCGCTAGACAGCCGCTAGACAGCCGCTAGACAGCCGCTAGACAGCCGCTAGACAGCCGCTAGACAGCCGCTAGACAGCCGCTAGACAGCCGCTAGACAGCCGCTAGACAGCCCCTTGACAGCCCCTAGACACCCCTAGACAGCCGCTAGACACCCCCCTAAACAGCTCCTAAACAACCCCTTGACAGCCCCTAGACACCCTCCTAGACAGCTCCTATAGACACCCCTAGAAAGCCCCTAGACAACCCCTAGACAGCCCCTAGACACCCTCCTAGACAGCCCCTAGACACCCTCCTAGACAGCTCCTAGACACCCCTAGAAAGCCCCTAGACAACCCCTAGACAGCCCCTAGACACCCTCCTAGACAGCCGCTAGACAGCCGCTAGACAGCCGCTAGACAGCCCCTAGACACCCTCCTAGACAGCTCCTAGACACCCTCCTAGACAGCTCCTATAGACACCCCTAGAAAGCCCCTAGACAGCCCCTAGAGGATTCAGTGGTATCCCAGGTTACATTACTTCATTAGCATATCGTGGTCTAGTGGGCTAGGAGGTGTGCTTGAAAGTACACAGCGTACAGGTTCGAATCCTTCTCATAGCTCCTACTGATTTTCACAATGATACATTATGTCAATGTCATTTTTTGTAAGAATGATGTTATGAATGTAGTACAGTTGGTGTTACTAATAATGTTATCATCTCTACAACACAGTGTTTTACCCACATATCAACACACACAACCTTTAGCTAAATGCTTTCTAGTTTATGTCTAGAAACACAAATTTGTCTCCCACTGCAGTTTACCTGGTGAGTCCAGCCACAATTGTCACTAGTTGTTTGGGTTCTAAAGAATAATGCCTCTAAATCTAGATCAAAATCCCCAAGAATAATCATACCCAATAACACTACGAACAACAGTGACCAAATTATACGAAATATAATACATTTGACCAGACTGTCTTGATGTTTGTGAACGTAAGATGAATTGAACGATTCATCGTAAGATGTGAACGTAAGATGATTGACCTTCACGAAGGTCAATCATCCTGCGCCAACATAAACACCTGAGAGACATCAGAAGTATGTGTAGAATAATAAACCCCACAATGTTTGACTTAGGAAAACACTATTTGTCAAATATTGATACTGTTCTTAAAAGATTTTTGCACCCGCAAGATAACGTAAGCTTTTAAGGGTTGATAGATGTTAATCTTCTTGTTTGAGGAGCTGTTCACTTGAGACAGTTAAGCAAGTCCCAGCTGTGTCTGGGTACAAGTGACAGGATGAACAACCCAGCGGGTTTTCTCCCTATTGGGGAGTGTTGTACATGCTGCTATGGCGGTGTGTCCACTCACAGGATGAGTGGTGCTGCCCAATACTGTCACTATGGCGGTGTGTCCACTCACAGGATGAGTGGCGCTGCAAAATACTGTCACTATGGCGGTGTGTCCACTCACAGGATGAGTGACGCTGCCCAATACTGTCACTATGGCGGTGTGTTCACTCACAGGATGAGTGGCGCTGCCCAATACTGTCACTATGGCGGTGTGTCCACTCACAGGATGAGTGGCGCTGCCCAATACTGTCACTATGGCGGTGTGTCCACTCACAGGATGAGTGACGCTGCCCAATAGTGAACGGCGGTGTGTCCACTCACAGGATGAGTGACGCTGCCCAATAGTGAACGGCGGTGTGTCCACTCACAGGATGAGTGACGCTGCCCAATAGTGAATGGCGGTGTGTCCACTCACAGGATGAGTGACGCTGCCCAATAAACTCGCTCCTCGGGGCAAAATTAACAATACCAGCTGACAGCATTCTGCACCACCAACAACACAACCAGCTGACAGCATCCTGCACCAACAACAACAACACAACCAGCTGACAGCATCCTTCACCACCAACAACAACAATACCAGCTGACAGCATCCTTCACCACCAACAACAACACAACCAGCTGACAGCATCCTTCACCACCAACAACAACACAACCAGCTGACAGCATCCTTCACCACCAACAACAACAATACCCGCTGACAGCATCCTTCACCAACAACAACAACAATACCAGCTGACAGCATCCTTCACCAACAACAACAACAATACCAGCTGACAGCATCCTTCACCACCAACAACAACAATACCCGCTGACAGCATCCTTCACCAACAACAACAACAATACCCGCTGACAGCATCCTTCACCAACAACAACAACAATACCAGCTGACAGCATCCTTCACCAACAACAACAACAATACCCGCTGACAGCATCCTGCCCCAACAACAACAATACCAGCTGACAGCATCCTTCACCACCACCAACAACAATACCAGCTGACAGCATCCTGTCCCAACAACAACAATACCAGCTGACAGCATCCTTCACCACCAACAACAACAATACCAGCTGACAGCATCCTTCACCACCACCAACAACAATACCAGCTGACAGCATCCTGTCCCAACAACAACACAACGAGCTGACAGCATCCTTCACCACCACCAACAACAATACCAGCTGACAGCATCCTTCACCACCAACAACAACAATACCAGCTGACAGCATCCTTCACCAACAACAACAATACCAGCTGACAGCATCCTGCACCAACAACAATACCCGCTGACAGCATCCTGCACCAACAACAATACCCGCTGACAGCATCCTGCACCAACAACAACAACAATACCCGCTGACAGCATCCTTCACCAACAACAACAACAATACCCGCTGACAG
>WNGS01169259.1:34264-44902 GCA_020271785.1 Procambarus virginalis
AGAGAACCCTGTATTATGTTTAAGGTCCTCATTCTTACCGTACCTGAGTACCTGAAATTTGTCACTGTTAAACATCATATTATTTTTCTGATGCCCAGTCGAAAACTTATTAATATCAGCTTGAAGTTTTTCAATGTCTTCAGCCGAGGGTAATTTTCTATACTGATTTTTTGTGTCGTCTGCAAAGGATGATACGAAGCTGTGACTTGTATTTTTGTCTATATCTGATATGAGAATAAGGAAAAGCAGCGGTGCAAGGACTGTACCCTGAGGTACAGAGCTTTTAACTGCACTTGGACTAGATTTTATATGGTTGACCGTTACTCGCTGAGTCCTGTTTGACAGAAAACTGAGTATCCAGCTGAGTATACCGGTTATTCCCATTGACTTCATTTGTGTGCTATCACGCCATGGTCACATTTATCGAAAGCCTTTGCGAAGTCCGTGTATATCACATCAGCATTCTGTTTTTCTTCTAATGCCTCAGTGACTTTTATCGTAGTGCTCAAGTAGCTGTGAGAGGCACGATCTTCCCGCTCGAAAATCCATGTTGGCCTGGGTTGTGAAGGTCATTGGTCTCCATGAAATTGGTGACCTGACTCCTAATCACTCTCTCAAATACTTTTATTATGTGCGATGTTAGTGCAACTGGTCTATTATTCTTTGCCAATGCTTTGCTCCCTCCCTTGTGTAGAGGGGCTATGTCTGCTACTTTAAGTGCATCTGGTATCTCCCCCGTGTCCAAGCTCTTCCTCCACACTATACTGAGTGCCTGTGCTACCGGCACTTTGCATTTCTTTATAAATATTGAATTCCATGAGTCTGGACCTGGGGCGAGTGCATGGGCATGTTTTCAATTTCTCTTTCAAAATTTAGTGCGCTCGTGTTGATATCAGTTATATTTACAGGGGTTTGGATATCCCGCATAAAGTAATGTCTGGATCTTCTACTTTCATGTTGTTTATTGGAGTGCTAAAACATGTCCTCATACTGCTTTTTTAGGATTTCACTAATTTCCTTGTCGTCCTCCGTGTATGAAACCTTCACTTGTACGAATAGGTCCAATACTGGCAGTAGTTTTTGCTTTTGATTTCGCATATGTGAAGAAGTATTTTGGATTTTTCTTTATTCCTGAATTGCTTTCTGTTCTAACTGCCTTTCTTCAGTTTCATATGAGTGTTTCAATTTCCGCTCGATTTCTTCAATCTCCCTATTTAAATTATTCTTCTTTGACGGGAAATTCGTGTCTGCATAAAGCAGTTCCGTTATTCTTTTCCTGCGTTTATAGTGGCTTCTGCGTTCTCTTCTACGTTGGATATCTTTCTGGCTTTCCTCAAAGGAACATGTTTCAGACAGACTTGATACGCTTCCGAAGTCAGTTTTTCTATTCCTTCTGTAGGGACTTTTATTACTTAAAACAGTTTCCCATGGAATGTTTTTAAGTTCCCTGTTTATTATCTCCCAGTCTATCCTTTTATTATTAAAATTGAGTTTACTGAATAGCCCCTCTCGCTTTATCAACGTTTTAGGTCTATTCTGAGTATTGATGGTAGTTTGCACTTCAATGAGCTTGTGATCTGAATACGTGGTATCTGATATCGTAATGTCTCGGATAATGTCTTCATTGTTCGTAAAGACCAGATCTAGAATATTTTCATTTCTCGTTGGCTCCGATATCTGCTGAGTGAGTGAAAAATTGTCACAGAATCTAAGTAGTTCTCTAATCTGTGGTTGGTTAGGTCCTGATAGATTCCCTGGTATAATATTATTGTTTGCTATTCTCCACCTGAGACTAGGCAAGTTGAAGTCACCTAAGAAGATAATATCAGGTATTGGGTTCTCCAAATTATCAAGGCTATTCTCTATTTTGTTTATCTGTTCTGTGAATTCCTCAGCCGTTGCATCTGGCGGTTTGTATATTAGAATAATCACTAAATTTATTTTCTCTATTTTTAATCCCAGTACCTCTATCACCTCATTTGTAACGTTTAGGAGCTCCGAGCACACAAGGTCTTCCCTTATATACAGACCCACTCCTCCATGTGACCTAATTTTCCTATCACACCTGTAATCCTGGAATCCAGATCTCACTGTCCAAGAATTCCCTGCATGGGTTTCTGTGAAAGCTCCAAATACTGCATTTGACTCCGTGAGGAGGCCATTTATGAACTGTACTTTATTGTTTGTTCTTGTTTTCAGTCCTTGTATGTTGGCAAAGATGAATGAGGTTACTCTATTAGTGATAGTTTGACTGAGAGACTTTTTCGGCAAGCCCATTATGCGTGGACATATTGAGTTTGTTCTGACCAGTGCTGATTGTTGTAGGGCAGTTGCCTGTTGTAGTTGTGGTTCCCTTTCGGTGTGTAGTTGTATCTGTAATTCTGGTATGCAAGGGTCTGGCATCCAGTTCCATGCATTCTCCATGCTCCTCCTTTTGAATTCTCTTTCGGTCTGGTATAAAAAAAATTTATCGAATTTCCTCCAAATTCATTCCTGCTTGCCACTCTTTATGTAGCGTTCGTGCCTTTCACGTGAAAGTATGGGCAGCTCTCTGTCCGTTTCATGAAGATACTTCATCTCCCATTATGTATTGTGATGGAAAAATGAAGGAGTGTATATGTTCGGCAGTCCTCCTAATGGCTGGTGTCGAAGCCTATCACATTTACAAAAAAAAAAAGCTAGACTGCTTGCTATTGCCTGTGGTAAAGTAAGGGAAGACACGCAAAACACAAAGTATGAACAATGAACTAATTAAATTGAAAACAATTATGAACAAAGAAAATCCCTTGGCTATGTACAGTGCAAACAAACAAGTCAAAAAATATAACATAAAAATTTAGAACTGGGATGACGTTACTCTATGAATAAAATAAAGACAAAATGAAATAAACAAGTGCTGAGAATAAGGCGCTAGCTGAGAACATCCACCAATAGACCAGAGTATATCAGTTAGTTGTTTTCAGCTTGAGAGCACAAGATATTCTAACTTCAATGACTGGTTCAAGCCCAGACATTGGCTAGGTAGAGGGCGCTGAGGTGCAGAGGTGCAGGTGTGCAGACAGCGGTCACCAATCAGAAGCAGGCAGGCTGGAAATGGTAGTTGGTGGTTGACGACGGTGGCAAGCCGGCATGGAGGGAGTGTAGAGTGGGGGGAGTTTAGGGAAGTTTTATACCCCTGGTCAAAACGTTTTGTGCTACTGGTAGACGTATCTTGAAGGGAGCATCTTATTGTTGTATGTATATGAGTAACTTTATGTAGGGAAGAGCCAGGCACAATCTCTTGAAAGAGATTACCATCACAGTATCCTGTGTCTGGCCTCCTGTTTCCACTGCTTAGTTTCATTACTTACGTTTTACTCGGGTTGAACTTTAGTAGCCATTTGTTGGACCATTCCACTCAGTCTGTCTAGGTCATCTTGTAGCCTTCTACTGTCTTCCTCCGTCTTAATCCTTCCTTAATCCTTAATGTATGTGTACTCACTTAATTGTACTCACCTAATTGTACTTGCGGGGGTTGAGCTCTGGCTCTTTGGTCCCGCCTCTCAACCGTCAATCAACAGGTGTACAGGTTCCTGAGCATATTGGCTCTATCATATCTACACTTGAAGCTGTGTATGGAGTCAGCTCCACCAAATCACACATACACACATGTGTGTGTGTGTGTGTGTGTGTGTGTGTGTGGTGTGTGTGGTGTGTGTGTGAGTGTGGTGTGTGTGTGTGTGTGTGTGTGTGTGTGTGTGTGTGTACTCACCTAGTTGTACTCACCTAGTTGTGTTTGCGGGGGTTGAGCTCTGGCGCTTTGGTCCGCCTATCAACCGTCAATCAACAGGTGTACAGATTCCTGAGCCTATTGGGCTCTATCATATCTACACTTGAAACTGTGTATGGAGTCAGCCTCCACCACATCACTCCTAATGCATTCCATTTGTCAACCACTCTGACACTAAAAAAGTTCTTCTAATATCTCTGTGGCTCATTTGGGCACTCAGTTCCACCTGTGTCCCCTTGTGCGTGTGCCCCTTGTGTTAAATAGTCTTTATCTACCCTATCAATTCCCTTCAGAATCTTGAAGTAGTGATCATGTCCCCCCTAACTCTTCTGTCTTTCAACGAAGTGAGGTTTAATTCCCGTAGTCTCTACTCGTAGCTCATACCTCTCAGCTCTGGTACTAGTCTGGTGGCAAACCTTTGAACCTTTTCCAGTTTAGTCTTATCCTTGACTAGATATGGACTCCATGCTGGGGCTGCATACTCCAGGATTGGCCTGACATGTGTGGTATACAAAGTTCTGAATGATTCTTTACACAAGTTTCTGAATGCCGTTCGTATGTTGGCCAGCCTGGCATATGCCGCTGATGTTATCCTCTTGATATGTGCTGCAGGAGACAGGTCTGGCGTGATATCAACCCCCAAGTCTTTTCTTTCTCTGACTCCCGAAGAATTTCCTCTCCCAGATGGTACCTTGTATCTGGCCTCCTGCTTCCTACACCTATCTTCATTACATTACATTTGGTGGGTTAAACTCTAACAACCATTTGTTCGACCTTCCTTCAGCTTGTCTAGGTCTTCTTGAAGCCTCAAACAGTCTTCTTCTGTTTTAATCCTTCTCATAATTTTGGCATCGTCCGCAAACATTGAGAGAAATGAATCAATACCCTCCGGGAGATCATTTACATATATCAGAAACAAGATAGGACCGAGTACAGAGCCCTGTGGGACTCCACTGGTGACTTCACGCCAATCGGAGGTCTCACCCCTCACCGTAACTCTCTGCTTCCTATTGCTTAGGTACTCCCTTATCCACTGGAGCACCTTACCAGCTACACCTGCCTGTCTCTCCAGCTTATGTACCAGCCTCTTGTGCGGTACTGTGTCAAAGGCTTTCCGACAATCCAAGAAAATGCAGTCCGCCCAGCCCTCTCTTTCTTGCTTAATCTTTGTCACCTGATCGTAGAATTCTATCAAGCCTGTAAGGCAAGATTTACCCTCCCTGAACCCATGTGGCGATTTTGTCACGAAGTCCCTTCTCTCCAGATGTGTTACTAGGTTTTTTCTCACGATCTTCTCCATCACCTTGCATGGTATACAAGTCAAGGACACTGGCCTGTAGTCAGTGCCTCTGCCTGTCACCCTTTTTGTATATTGGGACCAAATTTGCCGTCTTACATATTTCTGGTAGGTCTCCCGTCTCCGGTGACCTACTATACACTATGGAGAGTGGCAAGCAAAGTGCCTCTGCACACACTTTTTCAGTATCCAAGGTGTTGGTGTGTGGTGTGTGTGTGTGTGTGTGTGTGTGTGTGTGTGTGTGTGTGTCTGTATGTGTGTGTATGTTCTCACCTAATTGTGTTTACGGGGTTGAGCTCTGGCTCTTTGGTCCCACCTCTCGACTGTCAATCAACAGGTGTACAGATTCCTGATCCTTCTGGGCGCTATCAATCTACAGTTGAAACGTGGTGGTGTGTGTGAGTATTCACCTAGTTGTGTTTGTTGAGCTTTGCTCTTTCGGCCCGCCTCTCAACTGTCAATCAACTGTTTACTAACTAGTTTTCTTTTCACACCACACATACACACACCACGAAGCAGCCCGTGACAGCTGACTAACTCCCAGGTACCTATTTACTGCTAGGTAACAGGGGCATTCTGGGTGAAAGAACTTTGCCATTTGTTTCTGCCTGGTGCGGGAATCGAACCCGCGCCACAGAATTACGAGCCCTGCGCGCTATCCACCAGGCTACCTGGCCCCTCTGTGTGTGTGTGTGTGTGTGTGTGTGTGTGTGTGTGTGTGTGTGTGTGTGTGTGTGTGTGTGTGTGGTGTGTGTGTGTGTGTGTGTGTGTGTGTGTCTGTACTCACCTAATTGTGCTTGCGGGGGTTGAGCTTGGCTCTTTGGTCCCGCCTCTCAACTGTCAATCAACTGGTGTACAGTTTCCTGAGCCTACTGGGCTCTATCATATCTACATTTGAAACTGTGTATGGAGTCAGCCTCCACCACATCACTGCCTAGTGCATTCCATTTACTAACTACTCTGACACTGAAAAAGTTCTTTCTAATGTCTCTGTGGCTCATTTGGGTACTCAGCTTCCACCTGTGTCCCCTTGTTCGCGCCCCTCCAGTGTTGAATAGTTCATCCTTGTTTACCCGGTCAATTCCCCTGAGGATTTTGTAGGTTGTGATCATGTCCCCCCTTACTCTTCTGTCTTCCAGTGTCGTAAGTTGCATTTCCCGCAGCCTTTCCTCATAACTCATGCCTCTTAGTTCTGGGACTAGTCTAGTAGCATACCTTTGGACTTTTTCCAGCTTCGTCTTGTGCTTGACAAGGTACGGGCTCCATGCTGGGGCCGCGTACTCCAGGATTGGTCTTACATATGTGGTGTACAAGATTCTGAATGATTCCTTACACAGGTTCCTGAACGCCGTTCTGATGTTAGCCAGCCTCGCATATGCCGCAGACGTTATTCTCTTTATGTGGGCTTCAGGAGACAGGTTTGGTGTGATATCAACTCCTAGATCTTTCTCTCTGTCTGTTTCATTAAGTACTTCATCCCCTATTCTGTATCCTGTGTCTGGCCTCCTGTATCCACTGCCTAGTTTCATTACTTTGCATTTACTTGGGTTGAACTTCAACAGCCATTTGTTGGACCATTCACTCAGTCTATCTAGGTCATCTTGTAGCCTCCTACTATCATCCTCTGTTTCAATCCTCCTCATAATTTTTGCATCGTCGGCAAACATTGAGAGGAACGAATCTATACCCTCTGGGAGATCATTTACATATACCAGAAACAGTATAGGTCCAAGGACTGACCCCTGCGGGACTCCACTTGTAACGTCTCGCCAATCTGAGACTTCACCCCTCACACAGACTCGTTGTCTCCTGTTGCTTAGGTACTCCTCTATCCACCGGAGTACCTTCCCTTTCACTCCAGCCTGCATCTCCAACTTTCGCACTAGCCTCTTGTGTGGCACTGTATCAAAGGCTTTTTGACAATCTAAAATATGCAGTCTGCCCACCTTCTCTTTCTTGCCTTATTTTTGTTGCCTGGTCGTAGAATTCAAGTAACCCTGTGAGGCAGGACCTGCCATCCCTGAACCCATGTTGGTGCTGTGTTACAAAGTTCCTTCGCTCCAGATGCTCCACTAGTTTTTTTCGCACAATCTTCTCCATCAGCTTGCATGGTATGCAGGTTAGGGACACTGGCCTGTAGTTCAGTGCCTCCTGTCTATCCCCTTTCTTGTATATCGGGACTACGTTAGCTGCTTTCCAAATATCTGGCAGTTCCCCTGTTGCCAGTGACTTGTTATACACAATGTGTGTATAACACACATGTGTGTGTGTGTGTCTGTGTGGTGTGTGTGTGTGTGTGTGTATGTGTGTGTGTGTGTGTGTGTGTGAGCACGCGCGCGTAAAGAAACACATTTGACTGATAAACTGGCGGAGTTTAGGTAACACTCAACCAACTGTGTCGCCACCAATTAGCTAGACCATAAGAAGCCTCGAAGATTCTAGAAGGTTCATGTAGTTTAAGTGCATCCTGATAGGACGGAACAGTTTAGGCTATTTCCACCCTCCTCTGTTTCAGGTCCCTCAAGGGCTCAGAAACCCATACAGCAGACAATGAATTATATTGCTCATTACAAGAAGCCTCAGCATGTGGGAAATTTTTACCCACCATATCTAATAATCATCTAAGAAATGTATTATTTCTATATCATATCAATATCATATCTATATCATATCTATATCATATCTATATCAAATCTATATCATATCAGAATCATATCAGAATCACAATAGATTCATTATATATAGCTTGATCCTAGATGATGCCACTATGATCACGTACGCCATAGGGCCCTATAGATGCCTACGTGACTTAGTGCATGTTCTCTCAAGGATCCAGAAGCTTCTAGAAGGATTTGTTAATTAAAAATTTATTGGAACATGACGTCGTATCCGGTAGAGATAAAATCGAATCCTTATTAAGAGTCAGTGGTATTATCAAGTACTACTTATAATCTTTAAATCCTATATCATATTTTATTACAATCACATCTTATCTCAATCATAAGTCTAGACTGTAAAATAATCAATCAATATTCATTGTAAGTAACCCCTTTTTCAAGGGGGATGGGGGAGGCATCTCGGGAGAGAAGCGCCCACCACTGCCCGCGGGCAGAACACGTATGTTTACACAACAGTGTACACGTGACGGTCCCTTAGCGAACATTTTCAGCTCAAGGACACCTTATCTAATATCATTATCACCAGTGAAAACACTCTATAGAACTGGGGAGTACTGGTGTCGGGAAACCGACACACTCATACACAATAGTATAGTCTTCCCTTAACAGTATCCTCTTAAAATTAGAGAATGGGAGACTCCGTGACGTCATCGACGTCGCCGCAGTATTTACATTATTAAACCACTGTTCATACAACAGTTTAATGTCTAAATTGAATAAAAAAGTGTTCAATAAGACTGAATATAATTATTAACACCAAATTATAGCTTGATTCCTTGTTAACGTAAATTTACTTAGAAGTAGAAACAATATTGGAACAAGGGAGCAGAGCGGCTCTTACAGACGCCACGCAGACACAAAACAATAACAATGGAGCTCGCGCGTGTGTTGTGATAATGGCCACAGGATAGACCTACTCTGCCTTAAGAAAACTGCCACAGCAACATCACTACTACAAATGAGAGCACTCCAGTATCCGTCTTACCAAGTATGTTTATTATTCTAGTGCACTTTTTAATATCAAATTTAAGACGGTTACAAAATATGAACAACACCAACACCATGTACGTGTACCCCATTTTTACAGCCCTCACATACCATGTTATACCTGTATTGATATGTTTAGGGAAATGTACTAACTCCTTGCATCCCAAACAGGTAAATTGTGACTTGGAACAGCAAGTAGCTGACAGTAGAAATACACATGTACCTAGCTGTTGCCAGCCTTGAAGGCCTCCACAGCCGCCATTGGCACCATGAGGCACAGGGCCACACCCACATAGATGCTACCATGACACAGCCTTAGTGGGCCCTTACTACAGGCTCAGATAAGGCCATTCTAGTTATTGTAGTAGTAATATTCATAACTAGTAAAATTGTTGAAATAATAGTAGATTAGACCACCATATGTGGTATGATAAAATAATATAATTAAACTCAGGTAAACAATTTGCAGTTTAAGAAGGAGCCATTACAAAGTGGTTTAAGCTACAAATTGTCCCCCCCAATTTATGTGAGATTAATTTCAGGCAGTTTTAACAAGTACATACAGTCCACTCAATTCTTACCTACTAGAAAAAAATAAGATAAACTTTAATTACTGAAGTCAATTAAAAGAAGATATACTGCCTGGAGTTTTTACCACATAAATTATGGTCCTTTGAACTAGATGATTATTACAGTTAACCAGTAGGTACATTGCATCTAGATATAAGATCCTGATATACATTAGTAGTGCAATATTATAGCAGAAAGACATTGCTATATTTACATTTTCTAGCCTAACTTTTCAATCTCATAGCAAACAAAACTACAACAAAGCACAATTATTGTCTGAGGCCTATGCCAAAGAACTATTGTGCCTTTTTCATTACAAGAGGTTGATAAGAGGCTACTTACTTATAAGTTACTTATAAATGTTTTTTAATTTAAGTATAACATTACTTTAATATTGCACCATTACATACTGCATACCACATTGTTTACAGCAAATTCTTGCACAAGGGTAGGACATTTAGGCTGGTGTTGTACAGCAACCTAGTTTAATTTATTGTGCTAACCTGGTGTAAGGGTAAGAATTTTTACACTTGTCTAGAGTTGAACCATATATACAACTAGCAAGTACATATTTTTATGCAGTATTCATGACAACCCGAGTTGTGTTGTCAACCTGATATTCATACATATATTATAGGTATAATTTAACTATAATCATTTCACCTTTGAGTGTTAACCGGTGTCTCTGTACCAACCAAGAGTGATAATGACGGGCTAACTTGCGGAATACCAGCATTGATACAGGCTTACCACTCAAATTATAGCGTGTATGATTATACAGTAGTATATTTTTAAATGATAAACAGCTCTAGTTCGGAAACTAGTTGCTTTACTAATTCAAGTGCCAAATAGTTAAAAGTCCATACGACTAGCGAGTACTTCAAGATGTCTACACTCCAAAATGTAAAATTAACCCTTAGGGCCTTAAAGGGGCATCTCACAAGGCAGATTAACAAATGTGAAGACATGAGTAATCAAATCCAGTTAATTATGCAGCACTGGAAAACTATCTAAGCTTACACGGAACAAATATGACCGTGTGTTGCAACAAATGAAACAGTATCAAGATATACTGAACAATTCTAGTATTGATGAAGATACGATGAACAACATTCTCCAAGAACACTCTGATTATGAAGATGCAACGTTTGAACTAATTCAACGTTATGAAGATTTGATAAACGCCCATAAGGCCAATATAAATGTTGCAGCTACAATACCCAGAATCAGACAGCACCAGAAGTCAAAATACCATCACTCAGTCTCCCAACTTTTTCTGGAACAGAGGACGAGATTGGGACAATTTCTGGAGCAAATTTGTCGATTCTGTGGATTCA
>WNGS01169261.1:48099-67681 GCA_020271785.1 Procambarus virginalis
TCATACTGCTTTTTTAGGATTTCACTAATTTCTTTGTCATCCTCAGTGTATGAGCTTTCGCTAATACGAAAAGGTCCAATACTGGCAGTGGTTTTCGCTTTTGAATTAGCATATGTGAAGAAATTGACCTCATACAATCAGCTGCTAAGAGAAAAACCAACCTCTATATAAATGAGTGCCTTACAAAGCAGCGTGGATCCCTCCTCTTCAGGCTGGTAAAATTCGCAAACTAAACCCTGGTCTTATCAAGCAGTGCTACACTAGGAATGGAACGATCATTGCAAAGAACAGTCGTGTCATAGGCAGCGTAGGGGACGGACGTCTGAGGGTCCTCCCCCTGCGTTTGCACTCGTTATCGGGGGTGTAATTGTACCTCCGACAGTTACGAAGCCTAATAACCAATCTGGGACACACACATACACACCAGGTGTGTCTGAAACTTGGTTATCACCTGCACTAGTGAATTACAAGTGGCATTTGTAGCTGTGTTGTTGACCAGCGAGGGGAGGCTGTTGATCAGGCCTCAAGCGTCCCCTCCTCACTCGCCTGTGGGGCCTAAACCACACGTGTATCAGGTACACGACAATAGCTCTTGCGTCATACTACCGCTGAGCCGTGTTTGCCTTGTTCTTCGATCGAAGACGTTAGTGACCACGAAACAATGCAGCCTCAGTTCAGTGGAGATACTTTGAGTCATGCCTTAACTCTCCCAATTCTACATTAGTTGATGTGAAATAGTGCTGTGACGATTGAGTGTGGTTAGAAACTTTAATTACAAAACTGTGTGAATATACAAAGTGTAAGGGCACTGGTGTGGCACGCTCTGTTAGGCCTAGCACCTCGCCCGGCCAGGGAATGAGGATATTATGCCAGGAACGCCTTCATGATCAACATGCTTCTTGCACATCTCTCCGCCAGCTCTCAAGTACTACGGTTTGTTGCCTGTGTATGTCAAGTTTTTGTCGAGTGTTAAGTATCTGTTAAGCAGATACTTATGCATGTGTGCCACCAACTTCAAATCTTTGCGCGCCAACCTGCAAGGTGCGCTGTGACCTTGAAAATAGTAGAGCCTCATATATGCAGGCTGGCCGATTTATTTCTGCTAATCTTGTTTGATGGTTGGCGGCCCCTTCCACCCTGTGAATAGGCCATTTGTTGATGTGCTGCTTTGTGGTTCACTGTGGAGCGAGTGTACCATAATACTCTGCATATAGGTGTTGTGTCTTTAACGCCATGGCAACTGCCCCGGATAAGGTGCCAGGCAGCACATCGCCGTTGCCAGATAGTGACTTTGTGGACCCATCGCACACTTATCAATTGTTTTCTAAAGATGGTGCCACCTCCTCTGTGGTGACCCACGACACATCAGAAGGCGGTGCAGATGATGGGGGATTCACGTTGCAAATGAGTAGAAGTCAGCGCCGTAAGCAGTTCAAAAAGGCACGATCAAACCCACCAAATTCGGCTGCTGCCAGACATGTACGGCTAGATTTTCCTCTGGGAACCACAATAGAGAGAAAAGTGCAATGGTTTTGTGAAGCCTCTGAGGCACATTATGATAAGGTCATTAGGTTACCTAGAGATGAAAGTGACTATGTCTTCGTTACAAACGACAGTACTTTTGTAAATGTGTTGGTAAACACAGAGTATGCAGGCATTAAAATGAAAAATGCAGCACCTAGGCGTCCAAAAGTAAGCATTGTCATATTCAATGTTAATAAACTCATTAAGCCTGAATATCTTTGTGATGAAAATATTGTAAACTCTAAACGTCTGAGAAATGGCCTCATAGCTGCCACATGGAAAGGTGCCACGCCTATACCGGACAGAATTTACTCTAGAGCAGCTTTAGGTCGGCACTATAACATTGCCCTCTACAACCCTCCCCCTCGTAGGTGTTATAAGTGTCAACGATGGGGACGTCACGTGGCCAGGTACTGCACAAGCAAAAACTTTTTTTGTGCCGTGTGTGGTGAACCTCATAAATCTGAGATGTGTTTTAAACTCATAAAGGAACTGCAGTCAGTAAGTGAAAAATGCATAAACTGTGACAGGAGCGGTGTTCAAGCCTGGCACCTTGACTGTGTCAAGCGACCAGCTGCTTACGGCCAGGTGCCCGGCCCCGCCCACCCGGGAGGACGGTTGCCAGGTACAGCTGCCGGCTCTAATTCCTGTGCAGAGCCACCAGGACGTAGTGTTCGTAGCAGCTGGATACCAAATACTTCACCATCTGCCAAGCACCAAGTGCACCACGGGGCCAGACGACAGGTGTCTGTTCAACCTGCGCCTGCCCGTCAGGTGCCAGGAACCTGTTTCCCGGAGGTGTTGACACAACACTCGCCATACCCTTCAAACCACCATGTAGAGCAGTTGCCAAATGCTGCAATCAGTCCCACTCGCTGTTCAGAGCCATCTGGAGGTGATGTTCGCTCCAGCTGGCTGCCAAACTCACCACCTGATAATTATGAAGTGCACAAGGGGACCGGTGCCAGACCGAAGACTCCTGCCATCATCCCAGCTCCCCCACAAGAACCAGGTGCTGCATCTTCTGCCAGTTGTGGGCCTTCCCCTGATGTAGAGTGGCCACTTCCTGGTTCTGGGATAATGTCACCTACTGTGAGACCACCATCCACATCCACAGCTGGACCCCACAGTCAACTGGAAGTGGGGGATAAGGAACTGGATCAAAATGAGACAGATCGCAACCTCAGCCTCCCTACCACCTCGCCCTTGGGTTGCTCCACTGTTCAAGCAGTGGTTGCCCTTCGTGACCGGTTGCAGGAACACCAGCAGCAGTCACAGCAGCAAACGGAGCGGCTGCAAGAGCAACTCCAACATGAGAAAAAATCCACCAGCGATATTTCGACGATGCTCACGTGTATGAGGGGACTTGTAAGCAATGACTGCCAAACTTCCCCTTCCACCCCTGAACCCTCCAAACATGTGTTCGCTTGCCCATCAGGGGAAACTTCTAGTGATCTTGAAACCTTGTGTAGTGGAGCCCTTCCACGCAGGTTAACTGCCAGCGTTGTGCTAAAGTATGTTAAAAACGACTCTATAGCTGGAAATGACCGACAAATTGTACTAGACCATTGGATACAAATGTGTGACATTGGTAAAAAACTAAAAAATGTTCCTGGACTTATACCGTAGTGCAATAGATAATATGTATATAGATAACATATATTAAGTGAACTAATAATATCAATATATAATGCTGACTTTAAATGCACAATTAACTAAGTTATCCATCCTTAGCTGGAACATTGCATCCCTCAATAAAAGATTCTCAGATTTACATCACAAAGTAACAACTGAACACATCGATATTGTATGTCTCCAGGAGTGCAGAGTTCCCGCAAGATCCTCACCCCCGAAATTGCCCTCATTTGTTTCTTACAACCTCAGATCCAGCAACTCTTGCATTCTATACATCAAACAATCCCTACCCCATCAACTTCTGCCAGAAAAACAAACTGCCGGTCAACAGTATCATGGAGTGAGGATCTATGTGGGCAACTCTGTCCTCAATGTATTTAATCTATATGCTCCAGCAGGAAAGTTAAATTATATTGATCTTCCAGCCTGCGCTCAAGCAGAGCCAACCATCATTCTTGGTGACTACAATGCTAGACACAAGGACATTGGCGGCTCTCGCTTCAGTAACGGTAATGGGAATCAACTGCTGTCGCTACTAAATAGTCACCAAGATGTGCAGATTGTGGGTGACCTTGAACCCACGCATATTTGTGGAGGCATTCTAGACCTCTGTGTTGGTTTCAACGTCTCTCACGTCTGGTGCACATCAACTATTGTAACAGATTTGTTGTCAGATCATCACCCTAGATTGACTACTCTATGTATAGGAGATACCATCCTGCCCGGTGGAACTTTCAAACGCAAACGGCTCAGTGTTCCTCCTGCTCGACGTGAAGACTTTGTTGCTCATGTGTCAGAGTGGTACAGCACTTATGATCCCTCCACAGTCCAGACATTTAACGACGATCTAGTACAGAGCATTCAGATGTTTGCTGACCCTTTAGGTCGGCCCCCTGCACCATCCAATAGTCGGAACGACATGAAAGGTAATAAACGTCATGCCTATTACAATGACCCCAAATTGCGTACTTTGAAACGCACTGCCAGACGAGTTGGACTTGCATATAGGGAAACACGTACGCCAGCAATGCTCAAGCTCTTTCAGAAAGCCCTAGCCAAGGCGAGGGAGCGCATGACAGAGCTCAGGCAAGATAACTGGGAAACTTTTGTTAACAGTCTCAACTCTCACACCCCCCTCAGCCAGGCATGGAAGGATATTAAAAGAATTAAAGGCGATAAGATCGGCCAAGTAGCACACCCTCACCCTCTACACAGAGCAAACGAGTTAGTCGATGCTTGGGCAACCACCTCTAGCTTCAATAATCTTCCCCCAGACATACAGTTCAGATTAAATGCTGGTTACGGAGATCGAGAAAGGCTCGTTGACTTCATGCTCCACAAGGAAGATGAATGCAACGTGCCATTCACTGAGTTTGAATTACTCGCGGCCCTAAACAAAGGCAAAGCCACATCCCCCGGTGAAGATGGTATCACTTATGACATATTGCGTCTGCTCCCTTTAGTACCAGGGAATCCCCTGCTTGAGCTGTATAATATGAGCTATGTTACTGGGGAACTTCCTATCTCTTGGACCAACAGTATAATCATTCCAATTCCCAAGCCAAATCAAGAGAATGCTTTCCGCCCAATTTCCCTTACTAGCTGCATTTGCAAAACATTCGAGAGAATGGTCCTAAACCGTCTCCTCCATAGAATAAGAACCATGCTATCCCCCCAGATATATGGCTTCATGCATGGAAGGAGTGTGCATCATTGCATCACCACCTTTCTTACCCTGCACACTGAAAAGTCATATACCACCTTCCTAGATCTTAAGTCTGCCTTTGATATTGCAAATAGACATGTTATCTTGAGTGAGCTTGCAAGAATGAATGTTGGTGGTCGGCTTCTTTGTTGGATCAGGGGTTACTTATCCAACAGGAAGTCATCTGTATTTTTCCAGGGGCATAGGAGTGTAACAAGAGACTTTGAACTAGGTACCCCGCAGGGTGGTGTCCTCAGTCCTACCTTATTTAATATCTTAATAAACACGCTGTTAAACTCTATACCGAGCAAACCCAACGTCCACATCATTAGCTATGCTGATGATATAATGATACACACCACTGGGTATGCTAACACACAGAACACTCTTAACTCTGTATTAGATTCATGTCAGGACCTAGGTTTAATTATCTCAGCAGAGAAAACAAAGATACTAAATCGGCGCCCACCCAGGCAGGGAGGAGCTGTTCGCAAGATGCAACTATCTGATGGCTCCCAGCTTGACTATGTAAACAGATTCAAATACCTTGGCCTTGAGGTGCCACTGTATGGTCCTGTTGTATTCAGACTCTGTCGTCAGTATAAAGAGAGGCTCCGAGCTCTCAAGGCTGTTGCAGGTTATCACTCAGGCTATGGTGCCAATGTCAGAATTGTCAAAATGATGTACCTTGCATACATCAGATCTTTAGTGGATTATGCTGCACCTCTGCTTGTTTTGATGCCTGAAAGAAAGCTTGGAGGGCTTGAAAAATTGCAGAACGAAGCCCTGAGGATAATCCTTGGGTGCCCTCGTACCACAAAGATACTTAATATGAGAAAGGAACTTAATATTCTGAGCGTTGTTGATCGTGTTACTGAAATTAACTGTCAAATTGGTATAAAAATGCTTAGGCTAACTCATCCTAATCCTTGCACAGAAGCCCTCCAGACTTACTTTATTGAAGATCAGCATTGTTCCAAATGGATAACAAAAACTGGAACTCAACTCAGAATGTATGGGGTTCATGATTTGTACCAAGAGAAACAACAACGGCACTTTCCTGCACCGTGGGAGGTTACACCCTTTCCAGTTTTAATCCCTCCCTTTCCACCCAAGAAGCAAATTAGAGATAAGCCCAAGCTTCGTCTTGAGGCAAAGCTCAACGCCTTAAGCCATATTGATGCTCTGTCCACAGAGCATTCTCTCTCTCAAATCATATACACTGATGGTTCCCTACACCGCACCACGGGTGCAGCTGGAAGTGCAGTTGTTCTGACAATGGGCGATGGCTTGTACTTTGAGTGGGGAGTCCGTATAAACAATTGGGCCTCTACCCTTCAGACTGAACTATTTGCCTTGATCCTTGCACTGAAATGTGTACAAGTCTCCAAACTTGATACATTAATTGTAAGTGACTCCTTATCATCCTTAAATGCTCTCAACTCTTTAAGACATAACTGTAACATGCTCGTGTCCGAAGCTAGACACAAATACAACAAAATTATTAAGGATGGTAACAGAGTCCATTTCATGTGGTCTCCATCTCATGTTGGCCTCCGAATGCATGATAGAGCTGATAAGTTAGCCAAAGAATCTGCCTTTAAAGGAGCCGTTGAGTGTAACCTTGGATTGTCAATGAGCAATCTGAGAGCAGCAGTACACCGAGAACTTCAACAAGATCTTGTAGATCTGAGGCAAAGTGAAATTGACACCAGTAATTCCATCTATCATCATACTATCATGCAAGAGGAGCCACACATCTATGGATCATCCAATAAAATCAGCAGACTTCTAGATGTTACTGCTGCTCGGCTTAGACTCGGTTACAAGTATCTCTGGGAATTCTCATTATCTGCCGATGTAGACCTGACCAAATGTAAACTGTGTCAACAAAATTATTCGCACACCCTCCGTCACTATGTGATGGAGTGCGAAAAGATACGTGAATTTAGAGACAATTCTATAACCAATGTTCCAGCGATGTGTAAATATTTCATTCAAAATGATCTGCTACCAGAAATTTTAGCCAAATATCCCCAGTTTGCTAACTGTAGGTAGTAACTGAGTGATTGTAACCTATCCACCGCTGCCCACTGGATGGGGGGCGGTGTGCAGGACAAACATATAAATTGTGACACTAGCTCTCCACATATGTCAGTTGCTTAATTTAGAACCTGTACTTGAGGTCGATCTCGAACCCATTGTTGATGTGACGACTTATATTGAATTTTGTAACTAGCTCATCAAGATTGTAACTTGCTTAGCTAAATGAATTGTGGGGTTCAGTCCCTGAGCCCATTATGTGCCTCTGTAACCCTTTCCACTACCGCCCACAAGATGGGTATGGGGTGCATAATAAATGAACTAAACTAAAACTAACTTCGTTTTTATCTTAAACTGGTTGAGAGAGGTACAGTCTTTAACATGGTTGGGAAGGTCATTCCACATTCTGAGACCCTTGATTTGTAGAGCATTTCTAGTTTGATTAAGTCGTACTCTAGGAATATCAAAACTGTATTTATTTCTGGTGTGGTGCTCATGGGTTCTGTCACAACATTCAATGAAGCTTTTGAGGTCAGGATTGGCATTATAGGGCAGCGTTTTATATATGTATATTACACATGAGAGAATGTGCAGTGACTTAATATCTAACATTTTCAGAGATTTGAGTAGGGGTACCGAGTGATGTCTGGGGCCAGAGTTGGATATTGTTCTAATAGTAGCTTTGTGTTGAGTAAGTAGAGGACGTAAATGATTTTGGGTAGTAGAACCCCAAGCACAAATACCATAGTTGAGATATGGATAGATGACGGAATAATAGAGAGTCACTAGGGCAGGGTGGGGTACATAATATCTGAACTTAGAAAGAATGCCTACTGTTTTTGAAACTTTTTTTGATATATTTAGAATGTGTCCCTGGAAATTCAGCTTGTGGTCAATGAGAACGCCAAGGAATTTGCCATCTAATTTGTTACAAATTTGGGTATTGTTTATTTTGAGATTTATTTGATTAGAGGATTTATTGCCAAACAGAATATAGAAAGTTTTGTCAATGTTAAGGGTGAGTTTGTTGGCAGTTAGCCAAAGATGGACTTTATTTAGCTCAGTATTTACTGTGGCATTTAGAACAAGGGGGTCAGGACTGGAGTAAATGAAGGTTGTGTCGTCAGCAAATAGAATTGGTTTGAGGTGTTGGGAGGCATTTGGAAGGTCATTAATGTAGATGAGAAAGAGGAGAGGGCCAAGTATGCTGCCCTGAGGAACACCGATGTTGATGGGTAGGGTGGGAGAAATTGAATTATTCACAGAAACATACTGGAGCCTGTCAGTAAGGTAAGATTTGAGGTATTGCAGGGAGTGTTCTCTGACTCCATAATGATGTAATTTAAGAAGAAGATTTTGGTGGTTGACAGTGTCAAAAGCCTTACGCAGGTCCACAAATAGCCCAACAGGGAACTCATTTTTATCAAGAGCTGCATGAATCAAGTTAGTTATACTAATAAGTGCATCGTTAGTGCTTTTTTTGGGTCTGAAGCCAAATTGGCAAGAGATAAGTATATTGTGTTTGGCTAGATAAGAGGAAAGTTGCTTGTAGATTAGTTTTTAAAATTTTTTTGACAAGTTAGGCAGAATTGATATGGGTCTGTAGTTGTTAACATCTGTGAGATCACCACATTTGTGGACAGGGGTTACTCTTGCTTTTTTTTAGAATATCTGGAAAGGTTTGGAGTTCAAGTGACTTGTTGAAGAGCAATACTATAGCAGGGGCTAAAGATCTGGAGGCTTTTTTGTAAATTAAAGTTGGTATCTCCTCAAGGGCACTAGACTTGGTTTTAAGGGAAAGGATAATCTCATTGACGTCAGTGGAATTAGTAGGCTTTAGGTACAGAGACTGTGGATAGTTACCTGTAAGATAGTCCTTGACATCAGTACTGGAAGATGGAATATCATTTGCAAGGTATGACCCAATGGAAGAGAAGAACCTATTAAACTCAATAGCAGAATCAGAGGCTGAAAGCTGACCATCGTTATTGGACAGGAGTGTTGGTTTCTTATTTAAAATCTTCTTTGATCCCAATATTTGTGAAATTGTGCTCCAAGTTTTTTTAATGTTGCTCTTTATTTGGGTAACTTTATCTTCGTAGTATTTAGTTTTGGCTTGTCTAATTATCTTAGATAGCAATAAGGAGTAATTCTTTGAAAATTCTTTGGAGACGGTTCCTAACCTATATTTCTTCTCAAGGTCATGTTTTTTATTAATGGATTTAAGTATTCCCTTTGTAAGCCAGGGATTGTTAAGCCTTTTGGTTGTGACTTGTTTTGTAAGCATAGGACAGTGGGTGTTATAAAGGCTAAGAGTTTTTTGAAGAAAAAATTGCACTGCTAGGTTGATGTCCCCTATGTTACCTAACTCGGACTCCCAGTTGACATTATCAGCAGCAGTTATAAAATTGTCTATAGCAGTTTCATTGTGCAGCCTAAAACTTAACTCCCTTGACTCTAGAGGTGGTTTGTTAATGTTAGTTAAGAGAAATGTGGGGTAATGGTCTGTAGTGGTATCGGTGATTATACCTGAAGTAAGCGGAGAGGTTATGTTGGTCCAGATGTGATCTAGAGTCGTGGCAGTACTATCAGTGATTCTAGTAGGTCTAGTGATTAAGGTTATGAGGAAGCAGGAATTCATACAGTTGAGGAAGCTAACAGCAGTAGGGTGTTCAGGCTCGCAGAGGTCAATAATAAAATCCCCTGCGATAATTAGGTGGTTTTTGTTCAGTTTGTTATCGAGTATTAGATTTCTAAGGTTTGAGTTGAATTCGGACACATCAGTGTTAGGAATTCTATAGACTGCACCCACAGACAGGACAGACTCGGCACCCTTGACTCTGAAACTGGCAAAGATATACTCCTCACAGCAGTCTCTAGTTCTAATTACTTTTAAGCATGTTAGTTCTTGGTCGTAGTAAAGAGCAGTACCACCACCTCTCTGAATTTGACGACAGTTGTGAATTGCCGAGTAGTTAGGCATGTTAAAGAGTTGAGTAGTGTCCTCTTTCAACCACGTTTCAGTAAGTATAATAAAAGAGAATTTGTTGTCAATAGTTTCAATCAAGGCACTAACATATCGAAGTGTTTATCTAGAGATCTAACGTTCAAGTTGATTACAGAGATATTGTGATTATGTGTTAATACGTTGTTTACATCTTGTGCTGTAAAATATCTGCAATTTAGATCGTTAAAGTGATGATTGTCATAGATAGTGGATAAAAGGTTTAGTTCTGGGTCTATACGTGTCTGCATAAATAGGCTGGTTGCAGGAAAACAAGGCAAGAAAGGCAAATTAAAAAATAGAATTATGATATAAAAGGGGAAAAAAATGTAAAAAGACTATACAAAACAAACACAAAATGACAAAAAGAAAAAGATGAGTAGCTTACAAGGGGCTTACAAGTACTCTTAGGTACTGATCAAAATTGCACAGTCAAAGCAAAAGAGCACAATGGAGCAATGGTGGTTGAGCTAGGCAACCAAGGTCACAAAGAAAAAGTAGAATAAAAATTCTAAAGTAATATAAACTTAATGGTAATTTAAGTAATAAAAACTTAATGGGAACTTAGGAATGTAAAAATAAACTAGAATAATTTATAACAATTGATGATCAAAAACGTCAAAAAGCAATTATGAAATTTATAAAATGAAAAGCTTGCTTACTATACTATTATAAGTACACTATAGTTGAATACAAAAGTTACACTAAAACAAAATGAGGTAGTTTAAATAGAGATACACTCAGGAACACTGGATAATGAAGTTAATACTAGAGGACACAGGCAAAGCCAGTGTACTATGGAACATGGGAGTAAAAAGAAAAAAATAAAGACAATAATAAAGATGACAATTTTTTTTAACTAAAGTTAAAACCTTTTGAAAGGAAAGGCAGAGCTAAAGTACACAATGGTAGTTGAATGAGATTATAATTTGAATTCTGGCTATACAGCAGCTATCCCACAGTCACTGAGGAAAGAATTAAGGTGAGCTTCAGTGGTTATTGAATAGGTTTTTCCAGTGTCAGTCCTCCTAGCTATAATTTTACCATCTCGCACAAAACAGTGTTTAATTTTAGAGGAATTTTGCAGAAACCACACAGTTTAAAAAAGAGATTTTGCCTGAACCTGGTCAGACATTCATTCACATAAACAGGGATTTACTAGAGACTGCAGATGAGATAAGATCAGACTTGCGGGAGCAGCTATCTAGTTTAATTCGAATTCTACGATTATTTGTACCAGATGATTTGGTACCCACTTTAGAAGCTGATTTGATGTCATTTTTTTGGATTGAATACCTTAACTTTTCCTGCAATTCCTTGATCACGATGGCAGCACAGTCTTCTCCATCAGTTTCATGGGGAAAATCAGGTGAAGAGATAATTACAGACTCAAGTAGTTTATGTTGGTCTGTTTCGTCTTGGGTAACAGTGTGATGCTGTTGTAGGTTGTGTCTGATACAAGGTATCAGATAAAAGACTTACTATTTATAATACCTATAAAATATAAGAGCATCTACTTGTACCATTAAACATCTAACTTAGGTTGTACTTAATCCTACAAAATACTTTAATCCTAACATTCCTCCCTTTTAAATAAAATCTACTGCCTACAGGGTAAGTCTATCAGGTGGTTGAACTCTTCCTGATTTTCTCAACTGGGACTCTAGGCTCATTATTTCTAGGGAACCTTCTTATGACGTACTAACTTTATGAGTCCATAAAGTTAGCTGAATCCACATCGCCCTCTGCTGGCCACTTTCTCTACTTCCCTAACCCCTGCAGTTGTTGCCTCCTTCAGTATTAGTTTGGGTATCACTAGATGCCACATCCACAACCGATGAAACTTCAAAATTACCTGTGAACCTTAGCATGAATTGATCTGCATGTGTTTTCAAATTAATATCCCCAAAACGCTGCACTGGGGTAGTAAAATTCCTGCGACCTATAACTTAAAAAATTTTCCCTTCTACCCAAGGCTTAACCATTCCAAAATTCCTTGCATATACTACATCACCCCTTTTTAAATAAAACTTCCTGATCCCAACCCAGTGCTATATAGTCGTCATGGCTTTGCGCTTTCCCAACAATTCCCATTCCTCCTAACCCAACTGATTGGCTAAGCTAGCTATGGAGTTTTCTTTATCTGGATCTGTTTTTACTGCTTGCATGTGCACTCTGAAGTGCCTATTAAACAGTAATTCAGGAGGACATTTACCAGTAGTAGCCTGAACAGTTTTTCTTTGATACTACCTTTATCTGTTCTGACCCCAACCCCCACATAATATTGTCAAACTAAATAATATTGTCAACAGTGAATTCAAAAAATTTCACTCGTGATGTCTACCAACAAAATTACACTAAACATAGAAAACACCTACATTTTATTTGTTAGTAAATCATCAAATCAGATTCAACTTCAGATAGACCATGTTAACATTACCAATAACAATGAGGGGGATTGCCCATATATAGACAAGAGACTGAACGTCAGCTCCTACACACAGCACATAGCCCTAAAAAGAGTCTCAAAACAGTCACAATACTTTCTAAAATCAGATAAATTTCCTGCTCTGCTCTTCTCCCATTATAGTACGCACTAATCTATCCCTATCTTACATACGGTATCTGTGCATGGGTTAAAACCATTGCAAATTACCTCAAGCCACTCAGCAAAAATCTGCTATCAGAACAATAACAAACCCTGTCTTCAGACAACACACAGTCCCTCTATCTAAGTCCCTTAACATGTTAAACATACACTCATTTCACACATTCTCATATGCTATCTACATGTGCAAAACCTTGCTCCTAAATGCTAATCTTCACCTGAAACTTTTCCTTGATAGGTGTAATAGGTGTAAACTCATTAGCACTACACCAGAAATAAATATCTTTTTCATATTCCCAGAGTCAGACTAAATCTCTGCAAACCATGCCCTGCTCAAAAGTAAAATAAAAAAGTGCCTAATTCCATCCTCATAGTTTCCTACCATGTGCTTCAAACTCACATTGTATCTTGTATTACCCACTTTCCAAATATTAGTACTTAAGACATAAATCCTAACCAGTGTATCACCTTCTGTCAACTTATAGTGTAGTTATTTGTTGATATAAAACCTTGCTACAATGTACTCTTTCATCTTACATTGTATTTTGTTTGTATTTTGAGTGGGGAAGACCGTATAAACAACTAGGCCTCTACCCTTCAGTCCGAACTATAAACCTTGCTTTTTGTAGTGAAATGTGCCTCCAAACTTGATACAACAACTTTAAGTTATTCTTTATCATTCTTAATTGCGCTTAAGTCTTTAAGACATAATTGTAACATGCTCGTGTCTGAAGCTAGATTCAGATGCAGCAAAATTATTAATGATTTTAATAAAGTCCATTTCATGTGGATTTCATCTTATATTGGCCTCCGAATGCATGACAGAGCTGATGAGTTAGCCAATGAATCTGCCGTCAGAGAAGGAGCTGATTATAACTTTGGATTGCCTATAAGCAGTCTGAGAGCAATAATACAACAAGAACATACATACATACATACAATGCCTAAAGCCACTATTACGCAAGAACTTCAACAAAACCCTGTAGATCTGAGGCAAAGTGAAATCTGCACGAGTAATTTAATCTATCATCATACTATAAAACATGAAGAGCGACACATCTATGGATCATCTAATAAAATCAACAGAGTCCTAGATGAACAAATCAGAATCATTACAAACAAGTGTAACGAGTCCCAGATGTTTTTCCTTAGATGTTACTACTGCTCGGCTTAGATTCGGCTATAAGTATCGCTGGAAATTTCCATTACCTGCTGATGTAAACCCAACTAAATGTAAATTGTGTCAAGAAAATTAGTCTCACACCCTCCGTCACTGTGTGATGGATTGCGACAAGATGCGTAAATTTACAAACAACTCTACAACATTTATTCAAGAAATATGTAAATATTTCATTCAAAATTACTTACTACCAGAAATTTTAACCAAATATCCCCAATTTGCTAACTGTAGGTAGTGAATGTGAGTGACTGTAACCTATCCTCTGCTGCCACTGGATGGAGTATGGTGAGCAGCATAAGCATATAATTTACCAAAATTTACCTGAGAGTTACTAACGCTCTAGTGGCCTCGACGATGATATGACGCCGGGTGCTTTTTAAAAGTCCCCCAATTTGTCCTGATTATTTACTAAAGCTGGATATAAAAAATAGCAGTGTTTTGACATTTATGGATTCGGCGGGTGAGCAGTTCCATGGATTTATAACCTTATTGGTGTTTTCTGTCCTAAATTATAGATTTCATGAACCTGACACCGTTACTCCTTGTTTGTGTTACATCTGACCTCTTGAAGAAGTTATCTGGATCAATATCCTGCAAATTGTAGAGTATTTTAAATATTTAAAATATTTAAAGGTAGGTAGGTGTTGGAGTACAAGGCGGCGCTACTGAACCAGTACATCCTGAGGTAGGTGCTGCAGTACAAGGCGGCGCTACTGAACCAGTACATCCTGTGGAAGGTGTTGCAGAACTTAGTGGTGCTGTAATAACTTGACTCTCAACCCTCTACTACCCTTGTACTAACGGATGCTCTACCGATCTTTTACGATGTTAACACTCGGGCCGTCATACGAGGACCTAAACAATTAATCAATATATAGAGAGAAAAAGAGAGAGCGAGGGCAAGTGAGGGAGAGCGAGAGAGATTGAGTGAGGAAGAGCCAGAGCGAGTGAGTGAGAACGAGAAACGGCGGAGGGAGAGTCAAACCGAATGAGGGAGAGCGAGATGGAAATATTAATTGTTATAGCTTTCGCATGAGTTACCAAGTAACGCTGCCACCACCCTGAGTTACCGGACAAGGGACCTGAAGGAGATTCATAGGACTTGCAGATGGTATAATCCTACCCGGACAGGTGGAAGGGACAATTGAATGGTACAAGGATCCTGGCCTGCCACTCGCATAATCCTAAGCACTTGAGAACCATAAAATACACAATAATAAGGCGGGACACACTCAATACTAACACCTCAACAAGGGACGGACGTGGGGGAGGAGTACTGGATAATTAAGGACACTAGGTCACTAGGGCAAAGGGGATGGTAGGTCCAATATCACGAAGACAAGGAACCATTAATACACAATGACACTTTGAACATATATGACTTTATTTGAAACACAATTAAATAGACACTTTCCTAACTATATTCCCTAACAGAGGCAAAGAAAAATGAATGAGGTGCTTTAGTTCCGGAGAGCCGTACTTACTCCAATGGTGTTCCCAATTTACTTCGAGATGATGTTCTTTTCCGGAGTCCACTCACGCCGTCCTACTGAGCTTCTCCCATTCTACTGTTGGTCTTCCAAGATCTCCTGCTCATTGTCTAGCACCGCCTGTTCATGTTCAACGTGGCTTGTTCGTGCTGTTATGATAATCATGTTGTGCTACTATGTACTGCTCTCTTGTTACAGCGCTAGTGAACCAGTACGTCCTGAGGTAGGTGCTGCAGTACAAGGCGGCGCTACTGAACCAATACATCCTGAGGTAGGTGCTGCAGTACAAGGCGGCGCTACTGAACCAATACATCCTGAGGTAGGTGTTGCAGTACAAGGTGGCGCTACTGAACCAATACATCCTGAGGTAGGTGTTGCAGTACAAGGTGGCGCTACTGAACCAGTACGTCCTGCGGTAGGTGTTACAGTACAAGTGGCGCTACTGAACCAATACATCCTGAGGTAGGTGTTGCAGTACAAGGTGGCGCTACTGAACCAATACATCCTGAGGTAGGTGTTGCAGTACAAGGTGGTGCTACTGAACCAGTACGTCCTGCGTAGGTGTTACAGTACAAGGCGGCGCGGATGATATAAACTAAAAACTTGTCAGTGAAACGACTCAGTGAGGGTCAAGTGGGAGGACAGGAGAGTGCCAGTGATGTAGTTCAGGGTGGTATAAGTGAGAGTCAAGTGGGAGGACAGGAGAGTGCCAGTGATGTAGTTCAGGGCGGTATAAGTGAGGGTCAAGTGGGAGGACAGGAGTGTGCCGGTGATGTAGTTCAGGGCGGTATAAGTGAGGGTCAAGTGGGATGACAGGAGAGTGCCGGTGATGTAGTTCAGGGTGGTATAAGTGAGGGTCAAGTGGGAGGACAGGAGAGTGCCGGTGATGTAGTTCAGGCGGTATAATGAGGGTCAAGTGGGAGACAGGAGAGTGCCGGTGATGTAGTTCAGGACGGTATAAGTGAGGGTCAAGTGGGAGGACAGGAGAGTGCCGGTGATGTAGTTCAGGACGGTATAAGTGAGGGTCAAGTGGGAGGACAGGAGAGTGCCGTGATGTAGTTCAGGTGGTATAAGTGAGGGTGCACTACATGACTGCCCTGGTGAAAATGTTCAGGAAACTCTGCCAGAGAGTCCATCCTGGTGAAGGTGAGGTAGACCATCCTGGTGAAGGTGAGGTAGACCATCCTGGTGAAGGTGAGGTAGACCGTCCTGGTGAAGGTGAGGTAGACCGTCCTGGTGAAGGTGAGGTAGACCGTCCTGTTGAAGATGAGGTAGACCGTCCTGGTGAAGGTAAGGTAGACCGTCCTGGTGAAGGTGAGGTAGACCGTCCTGGTGAAGGTGAGGTAGATCGTCCTGGTGAAGGTGAGGTAGACCGTCCTGGTGAAGGTAAGGTAGACCGTCCTGGTGAAGGTGAGGTAGACCGTCCTGGTGAAGGTGAGGTAGACCGTCCTGGTGAAGGTGAGGTAGACCGTCCTGGTGAAGGTGAGGTAGACCGTCCTGGTGAAGGTGAGATACTTCGTCCTGGTGAAGGTGAGGTGGATCGTCCTGGTGAAGCTAAGGTAGACCGTCCTGGTGAAGGTGAGATACTCCGTCCTGGTGAAGGTGAGGTAGACCGTCGTAGTGAAGGTGAGGTAGTCCGTCCTGGTGAAGGTGAGGTCGACTGTCCTGGTGAAGGTGAGGTCGACCGTCCTGGTGAAGGTGAGGTAAACCGTCCTGGTGAAGGTGATGTAGACCGTCCTGGGGAAGGTGAGGTAGACCGTCCTGGTGAAGGTGAGGTAGATCGTCCTGGTGAAGGTGAGGTAGACCGTCCTGGTGAAGGTGAGATACTCCGTTCTGGTGAAGGTGTAACAAACTGTGTTTGTTGTAAGAATTATCCAGAAGATTCCAGAACGTTTAGTTACAAGGGAGAATGGGAAGCTGGTCCGCGTGGCGACCTCGGGACCTGTCCCCAGAGAATTCGCGGTGAAAATAATCGCCTGGGTTCTCAAGGTTACGTATAATGAATCATCCTATAGTATTCACTTATTTAGAGAAATTAACCTTCAGTCATTTTGCATTCAAATTGTATTGTATAGTATTACTGTTTATAAATCAAGAGTATTGTAATTATTTAGAAGAAGGAGTTTAAGTCACCATCAGTGACGTCACGAGCGAGAACTAGGCTGTGATGCGGAGTGACCGGAGGTCATAGGTCACGAGGTTCCATGTCCTCTATTTCTCAAAGGTCAAATAGTTATTTTGTAATTGGGAATAGCTCTTCCTTAAGATGTTTGTGTAATTTAACTTCAGTACAATAAATCAACCAATCTGGATAATTCAGTGCGACAGAGGTTAATTGTTATAACTTAAGCCTGGCAAAGTAACTTAGATACTAGCGGAAGAATACAGATCTAGGCGTCTGGGTAGAGGAGCATCAGAGAGAGGACGATTAGTGTGGTATCCGGGATCAACTGGGGGAGGTCATCATCTCACCTCCCATAAGACCAGCACTCTACCCAAGCGGGTCAACATAGAAGGTAGAGTTGCTTTACGAGTAATTGTAGGGAATAGTCCACTCATTGCCGTTAATTTATAGTCAGGGCATATTTCAGTTAGGGAGTGCCAATTATTTAGATTTTGCTTAATTTTGAATAAATTAATTAGCTTAATGTGCATTTTTATTATTTCCATTTTTCTTTTGTATTTTTGTGAAATTGTCCTTGTCACGTGGTCCCCACGTGGTCGAGTTGAATTGGACGCCGATTCTAACACCGAATCAGGATTATTACTCCTGTTGATTTTAATTAACCACACACATAAGATCCAGGGGTAGTTATTACTAGTGAGGAATCAAGCCCCAAGGTTGATTGCTTAGCGTGATCGATCCAGATCTCGATCATTGCTCATTTGGTTACTGATCTAGTGGTGGCGGCAGAAAGGAGATCCTAGAAATTTGCTAGAAGTCTAATTCACGTCATACGGGTTGTAGAATCTCAAGTCGGAAAATCGTCTTGAGACCACGTGGCGTGGAGTCGGCTCGAGTAAAAGTCTTGGGGTCCCTTGGTAAAGAACTAAAGTAAAGAATACGGGTACACAGAGAGGAAATAGGGGGTAGTAGAAGAGAGAGAAGACCCCCTCCCGTGTTACAATGGTGCACAGCGGTGGTTTCAACAATTTTGTTTGAAATTGTTGAAAGGCTCACGCCGCCATTCGGACACGTGTATGGAGGCTAGGGAGGACAGCCGCGGGCAGGATTAGTCGTGCGCCTCACAACAGTGCGTTTGAGTGGGGATTGGCGAATCTTGGAGTCATGCGGGCTGATACGATTAAGGATTAGTTAGTAAGTAATTTCTGTTAAGTTTTATTGACTAAGGAGACCGCTCCGAGTTGATTGGACTGGGTACCATACCCGACCCATTGCAATTGATTCAGAGGTGTTGGGAGCCACCATACTCTCAACAGCAGTTCCTTGTGGGCTGTCTGGGCGGATTTATCTGTGGGACGCCAGGAGATAGGTCCGAGGGCGTTGTTAGACGACCCAAATCGCTAAGGGAAAAACGTAAATCCGTGAAGGGCGTTGCGGCCTCCGAGGGACGGACTAGTAAACTACCTAGCAACGATTCATCGATTAAGTGATCGCACACTTAGTGTAGGTTGAGTCGTCCCTAGTCATAATTGTTGCTGAAAGCTGCGTGTCGCTCTGTTAGAATCTAGACGGTCGAGACCCCTAGGCTAGGCGCGGGACGGCGAGCCAGTAGGAGCAATTATAGGATTAAGTCGAGTGTATCTTTAAATTAAGTATAATTAAATTTATAAAGTAATGCGTTTTCTAGAGATTAAAAATTTTTCCCCTAAATTCAATCCCCGGTTAAAATTTTTCCCAAGTGTTCAGTATTTTCGTGTATATTAGGCTAGGTGCGTACATTAAGTCTTGCTATTCCTTATTATATCAGTCTAAGTCAGAGGCGTTGGTTCTAGAGCGTAGTTAATCCTCTGAACTTAGGACTATAGGTCGGTCACGATAGTTAGGTGAAGGAGTTTGTTAAGGGATAGTAATTTTCGTGTATGTGCTTGATAGAACTCGTGGAATATTTCTAAGTATTTTGGGATAAGTTTTCGGCTAAGTCAACATTGGAAAGTCGTTAACTGTAATTAATTTGTATTAGTAGGTCACGTACATGGTCTGGGCGTCATTAGGATTCCCCAGTCGTTGCGAGTGATATTGTTTCTAGTTTTTCCAGTAAGACGGTAGAATTACGTTTTTAGACTTAGAATTTTTTTTGTGGAAACGTAGGTGGAAAAATGTTCTAAGTCCAGCCGGGGCTAGATTCGTACATTTTGGCGAAAATTCGAATTCTCATGTTTCGTGTATATTCTGGGCCAGCATTACTCTCTAGTGCGCGCTAGGGACGTA
>WNGS01169261.1:68681-93121 GCA_020271785.1 Procambarus virginalis
TATTTGCAAATTGCGCTACCGCTAAAAAATATGCATAGATTAGGAACAAAATGCCATTTTCTGCATCCTCGAAATGCGAACATGTTGCGAGGGGTACATGCCGTTTTGGAACGGGTGTAGATACTTCCACCCCAATTATGTCAATTTTCAAGTAGGGACCAAAAATGCTACAATCTTCAGTGTCCGGAATTCCACGTGAGAGGTACAAACGTTATAGACGGGAAGATCAATATGACACTACTGGCATTTTTTTAGAGAAAGGCAGAACACGAGCAGAAAATATAGAGAGAGGAACAGTCAGATGGAAACCAACTATAGATTACAGAGGGGAAAGGAGACCCACAAACAGGATACACATTACCAACAAAAACACACAGGTACTCACCACACACACTCGCCCCACCACCAAAACTGGACGAATCACTTCGAAACAACACACCCTGGACGCAACACAGTGGCCTCCTTCCGGAGCCTCAGATATTAACACAAGTAAAGCATAACAGCACTTCACTAACCCATAAATCATATTTATTTGCCAACATTGCCAGGTATAAAACACGCAAAATCCAACAAAGTTCACTTAAGATGGTCTCCTTCATGAGGAAAATGCATGTTTGCAGCCCTAACAGAAACCCACACAAACTACCAGATGGGAATATGGATCTCTAGAGTACAATCTTTCAGATGTGATAGGAAACCCCGGCTCAGGGTGGGGTCAGGCCTAATACACAAAGAACCACTCATCTGTACTGAGCTGCTAACACCTCAAATAATATGTGGAAGTGCTGATAATCAAAATAAAGATTCTAATGTAGTTATTGTCCCTTGTATAATAAACGTCACCGGAGGGCAAAACATCAGCCATTTAAAGAAACTAATGAAAAGTAGAACGCTTGGAAAACCTCACAATCCAGCTCCGAACATCATTCTGCTTTGGGACTTCAACCTACGGCACTCGAAATGGAAGCACCTGTAATACAGTAATATCAGAAGAATACCAGGAAGTAGCCTTAATGAACAGGCACATGACAAATGACCTGCTACGGATGTGCGACAGGTTGCACTTAGAACCAGAAAATAGTAGAACCACTAGAGGAGCACGCTGGAACTCATTTATCAATAATGATGTAATGAATTGATCAGGAACATAATGATGACAATACCTGTTACTCGATAACAACTAATGAAGTTATGACAACCATGGGGAATAGACCTACAAAACCAGTCCAGATCCCAGGGAGAATTCAGCATTCAACTTCATAATAAACAGATAAACTGGGCAAATAAACCAGGACTTCGCAGAAATAAACTGGGAAGAACAGTAGAAAATGCAAACCTGAACCATGCCTTGGAAAAATAAAGCTCAGTAAGCACTAGAAATATGTTCAACCGCATCCCCTAAAAAAAAGAGGAAGAGATAGATGAACGAGAACGTCCGTCCCTATTTGCAGAAGAAAAGAACGACGGGAAAACTTGAGAGTCGCACCCTATCCAAGGAACGGCGAGAAGGTTAAGTAGAGAAATAGGAGCAAGTGAAACTCAAGCTACAAGAATCATCAAAAAGATAACCCAGGAGAGGCAAAGGAGAGCAAAAGGCCATCAGTGAAAGAGAAGAATCATACATAATTTTTTCTCCATGACAAAAGTCAGATCAAACCACATCTAGGCATCGGGCCCTTGCGAAGGGATATGACTTTCACCGGTACAACCCAAGACAGTAGCGAGCATACTGGAGAAGGCAGTGCGACTCTGGCTGTCAGCGAGCCATTAAACATACATCAAAGATCAATAACCGCAATGAGTTTGTGTCATGGTAGATACGCCACTCAAATCATAATAATCATGCTCACCTATCCCCACCGTGGATTGAAGAAGCCATAACAGTAGATGCCAGCACTCTGCAGCAGCCCGTGATCTTGGAACTCCTATACATCAAGAACTGTAAAAAACTACTATCCAGGCCCTTCACACTGTGGAGACAAAGCCTAGATACTGGCATTATTCCGTATACATAAAAACAGCAGAATAGCACCACTTCATAAAGGAGGAAATGGCAGAGGCAAAAATTACAGACCGATAGCGTTAAGATCGCACATCATAAAAAATTTTGAGAGAGTGCAAGAAGTAAGCTCACAAATCATGGAATCAAAGCATCTCCAAAACCCCGTGACAAGGCATTGTTTCAGAAGCATTGCCTCTTGGCCTGTCGCAGTTGCTGGACCACTCTGATATGGCATTAGATGATATGGAAGACAAACAAAAGCTGATGTAATTACCAGATTTCGCAAAAGCTTTTGATAAATGGACCATGGTGTTTTGCCCATAAAATGCGCTCAAAAGGAATTACCGGAAAAGTAGGCAGATGGATCTACAATTTCCTGACCAACAGAACCCAATGTGTAATAGTCAACAAATAAAATCCAGCCGTCAACGTTAAGAGCTCAGTCCCCAGGGTACTGTGCTTGCTCCAGTACTTTTTCTCATCTCATATCGGACATAGACAAGAACAAAACCTATAGCACTGTATCATCCTGTGCAGATGACACTAGGATCTTTCATGAGAGTAGGCAACATAGAGGACACGGCGAACCTCCAGTCAGATGTAGATCAGGTCTATGGGCTACAGAAAATAATATGGTGTTAACGAAGACAAGTTCCCAGCTCATGCGCTATGGAAAAAAATGAAATATAAAAACGGAAACCACGTACAAAAACTCAGGCAAATCATAACATAGAACGAAAAGGCAATGTAAAGGATCTGGGTGTACTCATGTCGGAAGACCTTACCTTAAAGAACACATAAAGTAGCCGTCACAACTGCAAGAAAAATGACAGGTTGGATAAACAAGAACTTTTCACATAGAGATGCTATACCGATGATGACACTTTTCAAAACGCTTGTGCTCTCTAGAGTGGAGTACTGCTGCACAATGACAGCCCTTTCACTGCTGGAGAAATTGCTGACCTGGAGAGGGCAGAGGTCCTTTACTGCTAGAATCCACTCGGTAAAACATCTAAACTATTGGGACCACTAAAGAGCCTAAATCTGTATTCCCTTGAGCGCAGGCGGGAGAGATACATAATAATTTACACGTGGAAAATATTAGAGGGGCTGGTCCCAAACCTTCACACAGAAATAACATCACATGAGACCAGAAGACATGGCAGGATGTGCAGAATACCCCCGTTGAAAAGCAGAGGTGCAACTGATACTCTGAGAGAGAACTCTATCAACATCAGGGGCCCGAGACTGTTCAACACGCTCCCGCTACACATAAGGGGCATAACTGGCAAACCCCTCACAGTGTTCAAGAGAGAACTGGATAAGTACCTCCAAAGGATACCTGATCAACCAGGCTGTGACTCATACGTCAGGCTGCGAGCAGCCGCGTCCAACAGCCTGGTTAATCAGTCCAGCAACCAGGAGGCCTGGTCGATGACCGGGCCGCAGGGGCGCTAAGCCCCGGAAGCACCTCAAGGTATCCTCAAGGTATCAAGGTAAGGTAAGTCTGATGATGCGCTCGGGACAGACGTCACACAGGTATGAAAGTTTCTTCTCAAAACCTCAGGAAGGTACGCTGCAGAGCCTGACTACAGCAGTGGACAAAGCCCTAGGTCTAGGAACCATAGAACAAGTGCAACCACAGCAACAACAAAAGCAAGCGGCCCCAAAACCTTACGTTCAGTACTCTTGATGAACGATGACGATAATGTCCCTCTGTCCCCTATTCTAGGCAAGCCTGCCCCACAACAACCCCCCTTCCCACCCAGAACAGATTCGAACAGGAGGAAGAGCCCGAAGAGACTGAACTTCCAACGGGACACCTCGGCGAACAACAACAATAACAGGCAAGGTAGGAATAACAGAGACAGGTCACGAGAAGGATGGAGAGATTCATCACGAGACAAACCAGGTGGAAACCAGACGAGGAACAACAGGGACAGATCCAGAGACAACCGAGGCCAGTGTAACAGGAACGGGACCAGCGACCACAGAGGCCAGAACAACAGGATCACCCCAGGAGACAACAGAGGCAATAACAGCAGAGACTACCCCTCCTGGAACAACAACAATAGCAGGGACAACAGACAGGGAGGTAATAATAATAATAGGGGTCATAATAATAATTTTTTCAAAAACAGAAACAGGGGCAGAGGCAACAATCGGAACCAGGAGAACAACAACAGACCCAAGCGCTGGAACAGCACGAACCGAGACCAACAAGGAAGAGACAGAGACAGAGGGTGGAACGGTGGAGATCGGAGAAACTCAGGAAACGACAGGAATAAAGGCAGAAAAGAGGACAATTGAAACAGACAGTTGTCTCTGAGGTACCCCTTACTGAACAGGAGAGGAAACTGTTGGAAAAGGAACTTACGTCGTGATAGGCCCTCCGGCGCGTAAGAAGAGAGAAGATGCGATAGAGGATCTGTGCAACAACTTGGAAACTAGTATCAACCAAGTTTGGAGCAACCTCCGGCCGGAGCAAGGTAAGTCACAGGGAGCAATTAAGAGAACTAAACTCTCCCTCTCTTTTAGGTACCTCCACCCCAGCAAACCAGTCCAGTGCCCAAACTACAACCTAGTAGGCCTTAAACCGGTAATCCAGCAAATGAAGGTCGACCTCAAGCGTGGTGCGGAACGACGACGCAACTGCAATCTCACAAGGGAGGAGAGGGACGCCCTATCAACGCTGAAAGGGCGCACGGATATTGTGATAAAGCCGGTGGACAAGGGAGGTACTCTCGTCGCCTGGAGAAAGGACAACTACAGGAACGAGATGAAGAGGCACCTGGCAGACACTGCAGCCTACAAACAGATACACAATCAGGATGATGCGCTTAGAAACGCCCAAACGAGGCGTTAAAGGATAGTCCTCAAGCTGTTCGAAAACAAGACTGGGGACGGGAAAGGAGGACTCATGCAGGCAGGGGCGAGAGATTTCTTCCTAGCCTTTGAATCCATAATTCCCCACCTCTACCTTTTACCAAAGATCCATAAAGCACTAGAAGAAACAACAGGAACGTGGCAAGGGAGACCGGTTCTAAGCGGCTGCCGGGCCCCAACAAGGCCGGTAGACTGGATCTGCACAGCTCTCCTGAACCCCTTACTACGCCTACTACCAGAAAGAATCAAAGATACGACGGATTTCCTCAAGAAAATTGCAGAAATTAGAGGCCCCGTCCCGAGAGGGGCCCGCCTTTTTTCCATGGATGTGGTATCGCTCTACCCGAGCATACCACAGAGAGAAGCTGCAAAGGTAGCAGCATCTTTTTTTACAGATAACAGAGCAAAAATCAGACAGGAACTTCAAGACGCAGGAGTATGGAGGACCCTCTCGAAAGAAACTCTTGAGGAGGCCATCCTCCATGTGATGAGAGACACCCTTTTGCAATTTGAAGGACGGGCATACCGGCAAACCAAGGGTACAGCGATAGGAGCATCCAGTAGTGTGGCAATCGCTGAAATATTTGTGCATGTAGTGTTCGAGAGGAAACGATCCCACAGGAAGGACGGACCGGCGGTATATTTCCGTTACATAGATGACATCTTCGGAATAATGGAGGACGGTTTCCCGCGCCTAGAAGGTTTCTTTTCATGGTCAAATACAGTTCATGAGAACCTTAAGTTTACCCTCGAACACAGTGACTCCACGATTAATTTCCTAGATACAACAGTGTATATAGACCAGCTAACCAGGAATCTGCATACAAAGGCATACTATAAACCGACTAAGCTTCATACGTATCTGAAATTTGACTCGAGCCACCCACTAGCCCTGAAGAAGTCGCTACCCTACTCACTTGGACTCAGACTCAAGAGAATTAACAGCAAAGAAGAGAGCTATATCCCCAGCTTGATGACCTATGGGATATGTTCAGGAACAGAGACTACCCAGAGACAATAATATATGCGGCCCAGGAGAAACTCAGAGAAAAAACAAGGGCGGAGCTACTCAGACCTAGAACACAAGAAGTGGAAGACAAGAGATGGATTCTTCCAATCTTTTTCTTCCCCGGCCTTGCAGCACAGCTTAAGATAAAACTCCAGGAAGTATGGACATGGATGAGGGAAACGTACAGCGAACATCCATCCTGGGTAAAATTCCCACAAAACCCTCCCATGATCGCCTGGAGGCGAGGTAAGTCTATAAAGGACCACCTTGTTAGAGCAGCTGTGCAGGTAGATCATCTCAACCGAACTGGCGGAGAGGACCAGGTCTAGGTTACAGTTCAAAGAAATGAAACTTACAGACCCTAACCTAACCTGACACAAGGCTTGGAGTGCGACCTGCGTGGAGGCGGAGTATGCAGAGTGGTTAGGCGGGGCCTACAAGTACAAGCAGATTTTGAAAGAGAAATTGACAATATGCCCATGCACTCAGCCCCGGGTCCAGACTCATGGAATTCAATATTTAAAAAGAAATACAAAGTGCCAGTAGCACAGGCGCTCAGTATAGTGTGGAGGGAGAGCTTGGACACGGGAGATACCAGATGCGCTTAAAGCAGCAGACATTGCCCCTCTACACAAGGGTGGTAGCAAAGCATTGGCAAAGAATTATAGACCAGTTGCACTAACGTCCCACATAATAAAAGTATTTGAGAGAGTGATCAGGAGTCAGGTCACTAGATTCATGGAAACCAATGACCTCCACAATCCAGGCCAACATGGATTTAGAGCAGGAAGATCATGCCTCTCACAGCTACTTGACCACTATGACAAAATCATGGAGGCATTAGAGGAAAAACATAATGCAGATGTCATATACACAGATTTTGCAAAGGCATTCGACAAATGTGACCTTGGAGTGATTGCACACAAAATGAGGTCAATGGGTATAACTGGTAAAGTAGGACGCTGGATACTCAATTTCCTGTCGAACAGAACACAAAGAGTAACAGTCAATCAAGTAAAATCGAGTCCGAGCGCAGTTAAAAGCTCTGTACCTCAAGATACAGTCCTTGCACCACTGCTTTTCCTTTTTCTCATATCCGACACAGACAAAAACACAAGTCACAACTTCGTGTCATCCTTTGCAGATGATACAAAAATCAGCATGAAAATTACCTCTGCTGAAGACATTAATAAACTACAAACAGATATTAACAAAGTTTTCGATTGGGCAGCAGAAAATAACATGAAGTTTAACGGTGATAAATTCCAGGTACTCAAATACGGCAAAAATGAGGATCTTAAACATAATACAGGGTATAAAACACAATCGAATTTGCCTTAGTAGGAAAACAGCATGTCAAGGATTTGGGAATAATGATGTCCGACGACCTAACGTTTAGGGAGCATAACCAAGCAAGTATTGCGTCAGCCAGAAAAATGATAGGATGGATTACGAGAACCTTCAAGTGCAGAGATCCCGTCACAATGGTTGTACTCTTCAAATCACTTGTGTTGTCCTGTATTGAGTACTGCTCGGTACTCACTTCCTCCCTTCAGAGCAGGAGAGATTGCTGAAATTGAGGGAATACAGAGAACATATACGGCACGCATAGACGAGATAAAGCACCTAAATTATTGGGATCGTCTCAAAGCTCTCCAAATGTACTCACTAGAAAGGAGACGGGAGAGATATCAAATAATATACACATGGGAAATACTGGAGGGACAGGTCCCAAATCTGCACAGTAAAATAACAACGTACTGGAGTGAACGACATGGAAGAAAATGCAGAATAGAACCAGTGAAGAGCAGAGGTGCCATGGGCACAATCAGAGAACACTGCATAAACATCAGAGGTCCACGGTTGTTCAACGTCCTACCAGCGAGCATCAGAAATATTACAGGAACAACCGTGGACATCTTCAAGAGGAAACTAGATTGTTTCCTTCAAGGAGTGCCGGACCAACCGGGCTGTGGTGGGTATGTGGGCCTGCGGGCCGCTCCAAGCAACAGCCTGGTGGACCAAACTCTCACAAGTCAAGTCTGGCCTCGGGCCAGGCTTGGGGAGTAGAAGAACTCCCAGAACCCCATCAACCACGTATCAACCAGGTAACACAAGGCCAAGGTGAGCGGCGTGTGACAGAACTGGCGACCTTGCCAGGATGCGTTGATCAGGCTACGGTGTTGCCCAAATTTCAAAACTGTGTTGCCAGAGTACAAATACAGTGTTACCAGTGTCGTGACCAGGATTGACAGTGAACTCAGTGAACAGTGACAGTGTTGCCCAGTAGTGCAGAGACTGGAATAGTGAAACCAGTGAGATTGAAATTGAAATAAGTTTATTGAGGTAAAATACACACAAAGGGGATGAGGTAGCTCAAGCTATTCTCACCCCGTTCAATACATCGTGTTAATACATACATATAAACACATCACAAACAATAAACATATTACCAATCATCCTGAGAGATAAACATCTACATTTCCTCCTTTCCACAAGTAGTATGGTACCAGACGTACACAAATACTTTTATGACCTAGGTATACTGTATAGACAATTTGCAAGAGACATGCAGATAATTCAACAAAAAATTACAGTCTTTGTACAAAATTCTTATATCTCTCAAGAATATCATCAACCTTTCCGTTGTGACACATCCAGGCTATTTGTTCAGGAACAGTCCTTATCTCAGTGTTTCTATATACATTAATCAACGGACAATCAAGAACATAATGTGCAAGGGTGTGAGACCTTAACATACCACATAATTTACACTTCGTGTCATTATCATGAACACCTATCCCATATTTCCAGTAATATTTGTACCCAAGCCTGAGCCGCATGTACCCAGAGTCACAGAGTTGTGCTTTAATTGGCTGTTGATTGCTGGTGTTGACTTCTTGATGTGTAGTGCCTCGCAGATATCAAGCCGCCTGCTATCGCTGTATCTATCGATGATTTCTGTGTTTTTTGTTAAGACTTCTCTGGTGATAGTCTGGTTGTGGGAAGATATTATATGTTCCTTAATGGAGCCCTGTTGCTTATGCATCGTTAATCGCCTGGAAAGAGATGTTGTTGTCTTGCCTATATACTGAGTTCTTTGAGGCTTACAATCCCCAAGTGGGCATTTGAAGGCATAGACGACATTGGTCTCTTTTAAAGCGTTCTGCTTTGTGTCTGGAGAGTTTCTCATGAGTAGGTTGGCCGTTTTTTGGTTTTATAGTAAATCGTCAATTGTATCTTCTGAATTTTGTCTGTAGGGATAACGTTTCTATTAACAATATCTTTCAGGACCCTTTCCTCCGTTTTATGAGCTGTGGAAAAGAAGTTCCTGTAAAATAGTCTAATAGGGGGTACAGGTGTTGTGTTAGTTGTCTCTTCAGAAGTTGCATGGCGTTTCACCTTCCTTTATATGATGTCTTCAATGAAACCATTGGAGAAGCCGTTGTTGACTAGGACCTGCCTTACCCTACAGAGTTCTTCATCGACTTCCTTCCATTCTGAGCTGTGGCTGAGAGCACGGTCGACGTAAGTGTTGACATCACTCCTCTTGTACCTTTCTGGGCTGTCACTGTTGGCATTGAGGCACATTCCTAACTTTGTTTCCTCAATGTGCCAGGAAATGAATGTGCCTGGCAATTACAAAATAAAATTTTGATATAAAAGGGGGAAAAATTAAAATATAAACAAGACTATACAAGACAAACACAAAATGAACAAAAAAAAAAGAAAAATGAGGTAGATTGCTTACAAGTACTCTCTGGTACACTATAAGTGATAATTTGCATTTTGAGACACAGGCAGAGCAAGGGGTACAATGGAGTAAGGGAGTATGGCGAGGCTAGGCAACCTAGGTAATAAATCAAATCAAATCAAAACCAAATGTTTATTTAGGTAAGGTACATACATACAAGAGATTTTACAGAGAGTGATGGATTTATAGATAAGACTAGTACATACAATGCCTAAAGCCACTATTACGCAAAGCGTTTCGGGCATGAAAAACTTGACTAAGGCTTAATACTAATTGAGCATAAGGACCAAAATGAGTTGAGAACAAAATAAAAAAAAAAGAGTTAAGAAGGGGGGAACATGGCTGAAAAAGCAGCACAAATACAATTCGGTCGACAAAACAGCGTCATTTAAATCAGAACAGACATGGGTTGACAATAGAGGGGTAAGGTAGGTTACAGGGAATTTATTAGGTATAGCTTCGTTTTTATCTTAAACTGGTTGAGAGAGGTACAGTCTTTAACATGGTTGAGAAGGTCATTCCACATTCTGGGTCCCTTGATTTGTAAAGCATTTCTAGTTTGATTAAGTCGTACTCTAGGAATATCAAAACTGTATTTATTTCTGGTGTGGTGCTCATGGGTTCTGTTACAACCTTCTATGAAGCTTTTGAGGTCAGGATTGGCATTACAGTTCAGCGTTTTATATATGTATAATACACATGAGAGAATGTGCAGTGACTTAATATCTAACATATTCAGAGATTTGAGTAGGGGTACCGAGTGATGTCTGGGGCCAGAGTTGGATATTGTCCTAATAGCAGCTTTGTGTTGAGTGATTAGAGGACGTAAATGATTTTGGGTAGTAGAACCCCAAGCACAAATACCATAGTTGAGATATGGATAGATGAGGGAGTAATAGAGAGTCACCAGGGCAGGGCGGGGTACATAATATCTGATCTTAGAAAGAATGCCAACAGTTTTTGAAACTTTTTTGATATATTTAGAATGTGTCCCTGGAAATTCAGCTTGTGGTCAATGAGAATGCCAAGGAATTTGCCATCTAATTTGTTACAAATTTGGGTATTGTTTATTTTGAGATTTATTTGATTAGAGGATTTATTGCCAAACAGAATATAAAAAGTTTTGTCAATGTTAAGGGTGAGTTTGTTGGCAGTTAGCCAAAGATGGACTTTATTTAGCTCAGTATTTACTGTGGCATTTAGAGCAAGGGGGTCAGGACTGGAGTAAATGAAGGTTGTGTCGTCAGCAAATAGAATTGGTTTGAGGTGTTGGGAGGCATTTGGAAGGTCATTAATGTAGATGAGAAAGAGGAGAGGGCCAAGTATGCTGCCCTGAGGAACACCAATGTTGATGGGTAGGGTGGGAGAAATTGAATTATTCACAGAAACATACTGGAGCCTGTCAGTAAGGTAAGATTTGAGGTATTGCAGGGAGTGTCCTCTGACTCCATAATGATGTAATTTAAGAAGAAGGTTTTGGTGGTTGACAGTGTCAAAAGCCTTACGCAGGTCCACAAATAACCCAACAGGGAACTCATTTTTATCAAGAGCTGCATGAATCAAGTTAATCATACTAATAAGTGCATCATTAGTGTTTTTTTTGGTCTGAAGCCATATTGGCAAGAGCTAAGTATATTGTGTTTGGCTAGATAAGAGTAAAGCTGCTTGTAGATTAGTTTCTCAAATATTTTGACAAGTTAGGCAGGATTGATATAGGTCTGTAGTTGTTAACATCTGTGAGATCACCACATTTGTGTACAGGGGTTACTCTCGCTATTTTTAGAATATCTGGAAAGGTTTGGAGTTCAAGTGACTTGTTGAAGAGCAATGCAATAGCAGGGGCTAAAGTTCTGGAGGCTTTTTTGTAAATTAAAGTTGGTATCTCCTCAAGGGCACTAGACTTGGTTTTAAGGGAAAGGATTATCTCATTGACGTCAGTGGAATTAATAGGCTTTAGGTACAGAGACTGTGGATAGTTACCTGTAAGATAGTCCTTAACATCAGTACTGGAAGATGGAATATCATTTGCAAGGGATGACCCAATGGAAGAGAAGAACCTATTGAACTCAATAGCAGAATCAGAGGCTGAAAGCTGACCATCGTTATTGGACAGGAGTGTTGGTTTGTTATTTAAAATCTTCTTTGATCCCAATATTTGTGAAATTGTGCTCCAAGTTTTTTTAATGTTGCTCTTTATTTGGGTAAATTTATCTTCGTAGTATTTAGTTTTGGCTCGTCTAATTATCTTAGATAGCAATAACGAGTAATTCTTTGAGAATTCTTTGGAGACAATTCCTAACCTATACTTCTTCTCAAGGTCATGTTTTTTATTAATGGATTTAAGTATTCCCTTTGTAAGCCAGGGATTGTTTAGCCTTTTGGTTGTGACTTGTTTTGTAAGCATAGGACAGTGGGTGTTATAAAGGCTAAGAGTTTTTTGAAGAAAAGATTGCACTGCTAGGTTGATGTCCCCTATGTTACCTAACTCGGACTCCCAGTTGACATTATCAGCAGCAGTTATAAAATTGCCTAATGCAGTTTCATTGTGCAGCCTAAAACTTAACTCCCTTGACTCTAGAGGTGGTTTGCTAATGTTAGTTAAGAGAAATGTGGGGTAATGGTCTGTAGTGCTATCGGTGATTATACCTGAAGTAAGCGGAGAGGTTATGTTTGTCCAGATGTGATCTAGAGTCGTGGCAGTACTATCAGTGATTCTAGTAGGTCTAGTGATTAAGGGTATGAGGAAGCAGGAATTCATACAGTTAAGGAAGCTAACAGCAGTAGGGTGTTCAGGCTCGCAGAGGTCAATATTAAAGTCCCCTGCGATAATTAGATGGTTTTTGTTCAGTCTGTTATCGAGTATTAGATTTCTAAGGTTTGAGTTGAATTCGGACACATCAGTGTTAGGAATTCTATAGACTGCACCCACAGACAGGACAGACTCGGCACCCTTGACTCTGAAGCTGGCGAAGATATACTCCCCACAGCAGTCTCTAGTTCTAATTACTTTTAAGCATGTTAGTTCTTGGTGGTAGTAAAGAGCAGTACCACCACCTCTCTGAATTTGACGACAGTTGTGAATTGCCGAGTAGTTAGGCATGTTAAAGAGTTGAGTAGTGTCCTCTTTCAACCACGTTTCAGTAAGTATAATAAAAGAGAATTTGTTGTCAATAGTTTCAATCAAGGCACTAACATCATCGAAATGTTTACCTAGGGATCTAACGTTCAAGTTGATTACAGAGATATTGTGATTATGTGTTAATACATTGTTTACATCTTGTGCTGCAAAATATCTGCAATTTAGATCATTAAAGTGATGATTGTCATAGATAGTGGATAAGAGGTTTAGTTCTGGGTCTATACTTGTCTGCATAAAAAGGCTGGTTGCAGGAAAACAAGGCAAGAATGACAAATTACAAAGTAGAATTAAGCTATAAAAGGGGAAAAAATATATAAACAAGACTATACGAAACAAACACAAAATGAACAACAAAAAAGAAAAAAATGAGGTAGCTTACAAGGGGCTTACAGGGGTACAATGGAGTAAGGAGTATATGGCGAGGCTAGGCAACCTATGTAATAAATGAAATCAAAGAAAAAACATATAAACATAGACTATACAATACAAAAGATATAGATATACAAAACAAAGATATAAACCAAACTATACAATACAAAAACAAAATGAACAAAAAAGAAAAATGAGGTAGATTGCTTACAAGTATTCTCAGGTACACTGTAAATAACAATTTGCAATTTGAGACACAGGCAAAGCCAGGGGTACAATGGAGTAAGGGAGTATGGCGAGGCTAGGCAAACTAGGTAATAAAAGAAATCAAAGAAGAAAGTTGAATAATAAACATAGGCAAATTTAAGCAAATGATTATTAACTATAAATAGTTCAGTTATGACTGCATAATTAATAAGACCTAAAGAAATATTAATGCACTCAATTAATTAAGTCCAGTAAAAGACTAGTAAAGAGTAAATTAAAAATTAAGTTAAAAAGTGAAACAAGGAGACTTAAGATACCTAGCCCGCACTAGGTGACAAGGGGTTAATTAAGTTGATTCATTAAGAGTGATAATAAGGTGAGACAAACCACATTGGGAGAGGAAAGTGTTGAGGTTCTCTTCATTAGCAATTGTAAACATTTTACCTCTGCAGTCTTTCTCACTTTAATCAATCCATCTCTTACAAAGCACTGATGAATCGCCTCTGGGTTTTGATGACGGATTTGACGCAGGCGGTAGAGGAGTTGCTGTCTTTTCCTAGTCAAGCACTCGTTGATGTATATTCCCTTCCGTTGGGATGCAGTTGTCTGGACAAGATGCGATTTCTAGGACTGGGAAGTCAGCTTCAGGCGAATTTTCCGCTGGTTTTGGATTCTTTTTGATGGATGGATTCTTTTCTGATGGATGGATTGATGGATGGATTCTTTTCTGATGGATTCTTTTTGCCTACTCTGTAGGCAGCAATAATGTCAGATTTGTCTAGAGAGACCTGCAATTCGTTTTTTATGAGAGCCTGAGCTATTTCAACATACTTTTCACCTTCACGTTCCACAGGAATATCTTGGGACGACACAATAACAGAGTCTAGCAGCTTTTGCTGATCTTGTTCATCCTGGGAGACGGAATGTTGGGCGGATAATGTACTGATACATGCAGTCATTTTGTTGAGAGCTTCCTCTTGTTTTTTTATTGCTTCATCAGTTTTCAGAAGATTGTTTTCCTCACGGAGATCATTCAAGTCATGCTGGAGTTGATCTTGGCTAGCCTTAAAGTTTCTAATATCATCGATCAAATCAAATGAATTATCAAATGAAAGCAAAGAACATTATCAAATGAAAGCAAAGAAAAAAGTTGAATTATAAACATAGGCAAATTTAATCTAATGATTATTAACTATAAAAATTGTTTAGTTATGATTCTATAATTAATATGAACTAAAGAAAATATTAATGCACTCAATTAATTAAGTCCAATAATTCTACTACCAATAACCCGTACTAATATCAAAACTGGATGATACACTACCAAAACAACACACCCTGGACCTGGGTGGCGAGGGGGGAGATCGAACTACCAAAACCCACAAGAAGTGACACGCAATATGGGAAATCATTCATATTTGCAAATATACAAGGTGTAAAACCAAATTCAAGAAATAAAGTTAAGTTCATAAATGGCCTCCTAATAGAATCGAACTCAATATTTGGTGCATGAGGTAAAGGAGAAGCATTGCCAGACATGTGACTTTATTGAACAAATAATTACAATACAGTTACATCCTGCAATACACAAGCCATATATTATACAAAACTTATAAAGACTAACAGTGCTTAAGATATATAATATAACAAGCACAGTACACATGACTATAACGCTAGAACAAATTGAAATTAACTAGGAGTGAACACAAACTAACCTGTACACAGGCACGACACAGCTGATCTGAAAACAATAAAACAGTCAAAAGAGCATCCATCCGGGTACAATAATACAATAACACTTTTACTACATTCACCCCCTCTAGCTTTAAGTAATATAGTCCCGAAGATGAGTAGGGGTACTGCGCGTCCTTCCAGATCGTCGAAGGGACTCCTGCAAAGTTGATGCCTCTAGTGTTCCAGTCGGTTTCTGCATACCACCTTCTCGAGGGAGCGTTACATCAGAGAAAGGTTTCCAATTAGGTGTTTCTAGGTTAGGTGGTTCGGAACGAAGTAGTCCAGGATGAGGTAGTTCAGGATGAGGTAGTTCAGGATGAGGCGGTTCAGGATGAGGCGGGTTGGGGTTTACCCCATCTTTCACAATCGCTGGGTGTTGCTGTTGAATGTTGAGATTGGGATCCAAACTCTCGCAGCCCTCTGTGGCCATGGGTGTGAGGTGTCTTAATGATACAGTAGTAATCCTGCCATCCGAGAACTTGACATGGGCATATTCCGGATTCACATCTACGACCTCAACCTCATCATCTAGAGGATCATTTTTGCTTTGCCGCACCTGACGTTTTAGGAGGACAGGGCCTCTGCAAGCAAGCCACGTATGTAGTGCTCACTCTGAAGTTGATCTTCTTGTACGCTGGAAGAATCGTTCATGTGGTGTACAATTTGTAGAGGTACACAACAGTGATCGAATAGAGTGGAGTGCATCAGGAAGAACTACTTCCCATTGGGATACATCTAAGCCTCTCGTCCTAAGAGCTAGTAGCACTGTTTATTTATTTATTTTATTTATGCATATACAAGAAGGTACATTGGGAATGTGTGGATACATAAAATGGTAATTACAGTCTTGTAAAGCCACTAGTACGCGCAGCGTTTCGGGCAGGTAATTATGTGTTCAACCAACGGGGGCCAAACAAGGGGGTATGGGGCCCCCTCACTGTCTTCCAAATAATCCCATTGTACTTCTCAGCCTGGCCATTTCCTCTAGGGTTGTAAGGAGTCGTACGGCTAGTTGCTACCCCTTTTTTTTAGTAGAAAATCTTTCAACTCCTCCGACATAAAGGAAGTTCCCCTATCAGAGTGTATATATGCAGGCATACCAAAGATTGCAAACAACTGCACCAGGCACTGAATTACTGTACCAGTAGTCATATCTGAACAAGGGAATGCAAAAGGGAATCTAGAGAATTCATCCACAACAGTAAGGATATATATATTCCTTGAATGTGATGGAAGTGGTCCTTTAAAATCTATGTTGAGTCTTTCAAATGGCTGAGTAGCTTTAATCAAATGCCCAGAGTCAAACTTGCAAAACCGAGGTTTAAGTTCAGAGCATGCAGAGCAAGAATTAGTCATCTTCACTTCTTCCACAGAATAAGGCAGATTTCGACATCGGACAAAATGAGCCATACGAGACACTCCAGGGTGACACAGATTGTCATGCAATTCCTTTAATTCATCCATACTGGTGGCACCACATACACGTGAGAATGCATCAGCTGGTATGTTCTTTTTACCTGGGCGATATACAATGTCATAGTGGTAACAGGAGAGTTCGACTCGCCATCTAGCAATTTTATCATTTTTAATCTTACCAGCTGATTTAGAGTTAAACATAAAAGCGACACTGCGCTGGTCAGTCACAAGCCGAAAATGGCGACCAATAAGATAGTGTCGCCACTTCCTTAGGGCTTCCACAATGGCATACGCTTCCTTCTCCACTGATGAGTGCCTTTGTTCACTATTTGAAAGTGTTCGGGAGAAGAAAGCTACTGGTTGTTCATTCTGGGTTAGGGTAGCGGCAATAGCATGATCTGAAGCATCGGTTTCCACAGTGAAAGGAGTTGTTGGGTCGATTGCTCGAACCACTGCCTCAGCAATGTCTTGTTTCAATCCTTCAAAAGCTTTCGCAGCAGCAGCAGATAAGGGAAAATCATTGGCATGAGAGAGAGGACGGATCTTCTCAGAAAAACTCAGCACCCAACGGGAGTAATGTGCAAGCATTCCCATTGTTCTGCGTAAAGAACCTGTGTTACTTGGTAGTGGAAGTTTTAACAGTGGCTCGAGGCGTTCCGGGTCAGGTCTAATTTCTCCTTCTTGTATAAGATATCCCAACAGCTTTATAGACCTGAGTCGAAAACTACACTTTTCAAGATTCAGGGTCAGGTTATACCTTCTCGCAACGTCCATAAAATGTTTCAGATTTTTATCATGGTCTTCCTCAGAATCTCCACACACACAGACATCATCAACGTAAGCGAAGGTACCCTCCACTCCTTCTTTCTCAAGGATGCCATCAATTACCCTTTGAAAACTAGCCACTCCATTAGTGACCCCAAAAGGGATACGATTAAATTCAAAAAGCTTCCCACAAGCTTCAAAGGCTGTATAGGGTTTTTCTTCCTCTGTTAAACCCACTTGATGGTAAGCACTTCTCAAGTCTAGCGTGCTGTATACTTTAAATCTAGCAACATTATTCACAATCTCATCTATATGTGGTAAGGGGTAGGCATCCAGCCCCGTGAATCGATTGATTGTTTGTGAATAATCTACAACCATTCTTTTCTTGTGATGTTCTCCTTTAGTTACTAATACCTGGGCTCTCCATGGAGAATGACTGGGTCTAATTATCTCTTCACGTAGCATCCGAGCGGTCTCAGATTTAATAAACAACTTGTCAGCCTCAGAATAGCGTCTGGATTTTACAGCAATCGGCTTGCAGTCTGGTGCTAAATTACTGAAGAGAGATGGAGCCGGAACTTTGACGGCAGCTAATCCACATATTCTAAGAGGAGGTCTATCTCCTCCAAAAGCCATCTCAAGCACAGAATGATTTTGTAAAAAGTTATGACCTAAAATCACATCAGCACACAAATCGGGTAACACTTTGAGATTCACACCATGGTAAGTTTCTCCTTGCAATTCTAAGTCTACAGAACACTGACCCAGGAATTTTGAAGAGAACGATACAGTAGCCATAGAAACTGCCCCATTGTCAGGATAGACGAGTAACCCACTCTGCTCGGCAATATTCTTATGAATAAAGTTCTCAGAGCTACCAGTGTCAATCAGTGCACTGACTGGAATACCATTGATCTTAGAGCTAAGCACTGATTTATTGAGGCATGAGGGCGAAGTCCCAGCTAAAGTAGCAAGCATAGCAGCGGAATGTTGGGTGTTTGAAGCACTATTAGTCTGTTTCAGAGATCGGCAGACCTTAGCATAATGACCCTTTTTCTTGCAATTCATACACAGAGCCTCTCTAGCCGGACATCGACTGCGAGGATGTCGAGTGTAACCACAAAAGAAGCACTTTAAACCACTAGTTGTAGCTGCAGAAACTGTGTCAACTTTTTCTTCTACACTTTCTTGTCCTCCTAAGTCCTCCAGGTCTAATGAGAGTGCCATGGCAGCGTTTGTAGCCCCTGGCTGAGCATAGGAGGCAGAAAGTTTCTGTGCCGTTTCTAGAGTGTGAGCCTGGTCAAAGGCTGACTGTAAGTCTAAAGTTTTATTTTCAAGTAAGCGTTGCCTTATTGTGGCAGAACCTAGCCCATTAATGAAAGCAACTCTCACATAGTTATCACTGGCTTCTACATCAGTCACTGCTTTGAACTGGCAATCTTTAGCTAATAACTTTAAAGCCTGAAGAAATTGATCAAGTGACTCACTGGGTTCTTGGCGTCGTATTGCAAGCACATACCTTGCGAATACTTCATTCTTGGGCTTCATAAATAGTTCTGTTAGGGATTTTTCAGCAGCATCATACGTAGTGCAGTCAACTATGTAGTCGAACACACGTGGAGCAACGTAGTTTATTAAGAGACGCAGCTTGTTTATGGTGGGGGTATTTTCTTCTACTGCTAGAGTAAAGATTTGGAACGTCTTGAGCCAGTGACGCCATTCCTGAGCGGCGTTGGTGGCGTTTGGGTCAGTAGCAAACCACTCGGGCTGCAGTAACCGCTCCATGTTCACTGGCTGAATTATTTGTTCAATAAATTGAGGTAAAGGAGAAACATTGCCAGACATGTGGCTTTATTGAACAAATAATTACAGTACAGTTACATCCTGCAATACACAAGCCATATATTATACAAAACTTATAAAGACTACCCTCCTCCCCGCTCGGCCCGTTGATGCCGTGAGGGGGGCTTAGTGGGCGGCTGCCGGAGTGTGATGCTCAATAGGACAGTCCTCTGTCCTTTTCTAGCCTTGTGCTCCTGCTGCCGTCCTCTCCAATTGTGCCGAGCATCTTTCCTTTTCCTTCTGTTTCGTTTTTCTCCCCCTCTTCTCCTATCTGCTTGTCGTTTCCTGCCGACCTTGCTTGGTGTTACGAATCTTGTTAAGATCCTCTCATTACTCTTAATTATTATTACTGTATTGTCTTATTCTTTAATCATTATAGCATCCAGTTGTATAATGTGAGATTTGTATGTTATATGATATATATTATAGAATGTATTAGTGTGCTTGAGTTGCATATTATTTGTATGAGGCTTTCGTGTTACAATTCTCATGTGTTTCTCTGTGGGGGTTGATCAGGTTGGATATGTGAGTAGCGTGGGAAAGTATTGTCAAGCGAGTGTTTATGATTTAACCTTGATTTATAACTCCTATTTATTTGTCTGTAAATGCTATTGTATAAACTAATGTAATGGTGTACTCTTTTGATTAATAATATCTTGTTATTTGTATTACCATTTATTATTAGTAATTCCACAATGTTATGTGGATAGTTAGTTGTTTTGTTAGTAGACGCTTGGCCTGTGGACAGACGCGTGGGTTAGTAGCGTGGTGGTGTGTTCGAGGGAGACATGTATTAAGTTAAGTCCTTGATTTGTATATTTAGTCATTCAAAGTTTTTATTTCCTGGTCAGATGATATTGTATTCTCTCATTTAAGTGCTATTAATATTGCTCATTGCTCGAGAAGTATTTTATTTTAATTTGCATGCTGATAAATATTTCTGGCTATATTTACGTACCATTTAATTGTTATGTTTGTCCCCCTTAGCATAAATATATTGTTCCCCATTTTATGCAGTGTTTATCTTATTCCCCTAGACTATTATTAAAAGGCCTATATTAATATTTTATGTACACTGCTGGGAGAAGAACCTTATTTAGTCTCGAGGGTGGTAACAAATGGAGGCCTGTGTCCGGGATCTTATACCATTAATTCCCTGTAATGTTGTACAATTAACAGTGCTAATTATTAATAGCAATTGCCTTCCTAGGTACTCTGTGATTATCTAGTGACGCCTAATCAAGCCTGTGTAATTATCTGTTCAATCTGAGCTGCTGTGAAAACTTTCAACGCTTCACGATTTGAGGTAAGTGTTCAGCTTGTGCCAGGGGCCAAGCATAATTTTCAGTGTTGTTTCAAGTGTAAGTTGTGATTATTGAGCCAACCATGGAGGATCAGGTTGTTGCGCTGGTAGATCAGCCAAATTTTGGTAAAATTAAAGACTTAAAGAAGTCTGGTTTGTTGTTGCTGGCTGATAAATTGAACCTAGCAGTTTCCAGTAAAATGTTGAAAGCTCAAGTGTTAAGAGTTATTGTCACACACTTGGTGGAAGAGGAGAGACTTGACGAAGAGTGTTTGGGAGAGTTAGACGAAGAGTCAGTTGACAAGGTGGCAATCTTTAAGTTGGAGTTGGAGACTAAATTGGAAATGGCTAGGCTGGAAGCAGACAAGCAGAGGTTGGAGTTGCAGAACCAGCAAAAACAACTTGAATTGGAAGCAGACAAGCAGAGGTTGGAGTTGCAGAACCAGCAAAAACAACTTGAATTGGAAGCAGATAAAGAGAGGTTGGAGTTGCAGAATCAGCAAAAACAACTTGAGTTGGTAACTCAACAGCAGATGTTGGAGGCTCGAGTACAACTGGCAGAGCAGGAGACTAAACAACTCGAAATTCAGCAGAGTATGGCTGAAAATAATAACAGGTTAGAACAGCAGAGGATTGCGGCAGGTTTGGGTGACACTAGTAATAATCCAGAGAGTACAAATAGTTCTTCTAAGTACAGTAAACGTGTAGATTTGCCTAAGTTTAATGAAGAAGATCCAGAAATATTTTTCTTGCATTTTGAGAAACTAGCAGTCAGCATGAATTGGCCTGTAGATCAATGGGTTAGCATATTACAAGGACAATTTAAGGGTAAAGCTCAAGAGGTATTTGCATCATTGCCTGCTGAGAATTCTTTCGATTTTAAATTTGTTCAGCAAAGTATTTTAAATGCTTACCAGCAGATCCCAGAGGCACATAGAATAAAATTCAGAAGTTTAAAAAGAGCACAGGACCAGACTATTTCTGATTTTGTAAGAGTAAAATTAAATCACTTTAACAGATGGATTAAAGCACTTAATATTTCAGAGTTTGAGACTTTGAGAGACCTCATAGTAACTGAGGAAGTAATGGGATGTCTACCAGAGAAATTAGCTTTGTTTATGGCTGAAAATAAGCAAACCAATGATCTTATAAAATTAGCCAAGCTAGCTGATGAGCATGAACTACTTACTAAAGTGCCTTTTAGAGCACCCATTAATCATTTCAATGTTAAAACTAATCATTATGCTCATAAACATGTTTTCCAGACTCGACCAGCTACTTCACCTTCTCCCCTTAACCCTTCTCCTGTAAAGCCTAAATCTGAGAAACAACCGACAGGGTTGTCAACCTTAAGTAATGTAGTGAATAAGCCTGCAGTGGGTTCGGCTATTCCGACCACTAGCAGGTATTGCACGCATTGCAGGAGAAGAGGTCATGTGGTAAATTCATGTTATGCTTTGCACCCAGAGTTGAGACCAACTGGTCTAATATTGAGTAGGGGTTTGCAAACCATTAATGCCAATGTTGCTTCAGTCATGCCCAAGTGGATGACTAATTTTGATCCATACCTACATTCGGGAACCCTATTATGTACTAGTGGAACCTGGAAACCAGTCCAGTTGTTAAGGGACACTGGTGCTTCCCAGTCTTTAATTTCTCGCCGTGTTCTTACTGATGTTAGCACAGAAGACACTGGAGAGGTAGTGTTATTGCAGGGACTTGGAGGGCTCATCCAGCGTGTACCATTAATTAAGGTTAACCTGAATTCTTCTATTACACCAGGTTGGTGCACTGTAGCAGTCAGTGAGCAGTTGCCCATTCCTGGGATTGATATAATTGTAGGTAATGACTTCGATAAATGTAAATTTAGTGGGACCGATTGTCCTGTTATGTATACTAAACCTAATGCAGTACTGGCTCAACCAGATGAGGATGATGGTGTCACTTATCCAGCCTGTGTTGTGACCAGATCCATGGGTAAGCAGAATGTGGTAAGTCCTGCTACTACCAAGGTGGATGTTCTCGAGGCCAGGACCCCTTCAGACAGGGAGGTGGAGGTGGACCTTGAAGATACATTTATAGCTCACGTGGATGTCGAGAGTGAGGCCGGTGCCAAAGCCCTAATTTATTCTGACCCAGATGGTCTGGAAGATGTGGCCCAGGTACCACTTCCTTGCCCGCTCGCTCCAGTTGTAGAGTTCCAGACCTTGCGTAAGTTACAGAGTACTGATCCCAGTCTAGCTGAGTGTTATGCAGAAGCAGCCGACTCCATCGATACTTTGGAGGAGAGTACGGGTTGTTATTTCAAGGATCAATGTCTGATGAGAAGATGGAGACCATCAGGAACTCCCTCATCAGAGGATTGTGAGTTTAACACCCAGCTCGTTGTGCCAACAGAGTATCGGGAGCAGGTATTGCAAGCTGCTCATGATGACCTGATGGGAGGCCATCAAGGTATTACCAGTATGTATCATAAGATCTGTAAACTTTTTTATTGGCCGAAACTTAAAAAAGATGTGGTCAGATATTGCCACAACTGTGTTGTGTGTCAGACTGTTGGTAAGCCTAATCAGACTGTGCCACGAGCACCATTATATCCTATTGTAGTGCCAGAGGAGCCATTTACTCATGTGGTACTGGATTGTGTCGGACCTTTACCCCGTACAAAATCCGGAAATATGTATATGTTCACTATCTTATGTATGACCACCAGGTTCCCTGAAGCGTATGCTTTACGTAATATTAGAGCTTCTACTATTATCAGGCAGTTGGAACGATTTTTTTCACTTTTTGGGATGCCCCGTGTAATTCAAACTGATAATGGGAGTAATTTTTGTTCCACCATCTTTAAAAATTTCTGTAGCAGTTTTGGTATAAAACACAATTTTTCAAGTCCTTACCATCCTCAGAGTCAAGGGGGAATCGAGCGGTTCCACCAAACTCTCAAGAAAATGTTGAAGGCGACTGGGGAAGATTCACCCAGACATTGGGATGAGAATCTGCCATTTGTTTTATTTGCGGCTAGAGATGGATTGCACAGTGCACTAGGTTGTTCTCCATTCGAACTTGTATTCGGACATCAGGTGAGAGGACCTTTAAAGATGTTATATGAACACATGTTAGATGATGTTACAGCCAGGCAGAGTGAGCGTTACTGACGGATGTCAAGAGCAAGCTGTCCAGAACGAGGGAGTTGGCCTTACGACATCTAGGTGAACAACAACAGGTAATGAAGCAGAAACATGACCAGAGGTTCAAGGCCAAACTCAGAGTTTTTGAGCCAGGAGATTTGGTATTGGTTTTGAAGCCTCGTATGGGTACGTCTATGTCTAACAAATTCGCAGGACCGTATCAAGTAGTCAAACGTCTTGGGGAGGTTACTTACAAGGTTGCCATCCCAAGCAGAAGAAACGACAGACCATGAGTGTACATGTAAACCGGTGAAGGCTTATTGTGGGCCTAGTATTGTGGCTTGTTGTGTTGCTGAGGAGGAAATTCCTGAAGAGTCGAGTGTTGCTGAGGAAGATAGTAATATTGTTTGTCTAATTCCAGTAGTTCCGGGAAGAATTGTTGAGTCATTTGCAGGAGGAGGAGAGAGCAGAGTTCCAGGATCTTTTGGAGGTGTCTTCTAGCTTGTTTGGGGAGGTCCCCACTCAAACTTCTCTCATTACTCATGATATCACCCTGACAAATGTGACTCCAATTCGGTTGCACCCTATCGAGTGACACCCGAGAAACGTCGTATCATCCAGGAGGAGGTTGATTATCTTCTTCGACATGGGTTCATTAGACCCAGTCAGAGTTCCTGGAGTTCGCCATGCCTATTAGTACCAAAGCCAGAAGACAAGTGGAGATTAGTAGTGGATTATAGAAAACTCAACCAGGTAACCATAGTTGATGTTTATCCGTACCTTTATTAGAAGAATGTGTTGATACTATAGGTCATGCCAACTTGTATCTAATTAGACTTATCTAAGGGTTATCATCAGATACCTCTTACAGATTTTGCCGGGA
>WNGS01169262.1:0-10024 GCA_020271785.1 Procambarus virginalis
TTTGCTTCGACAACCTGTTCCTTAAGTGCATTCCATTTTTCCACTACTCTCACGCAAAAAGAAAAAATCTTAATTTCTCTGTGATTCATCTGAGTTTCCACCCATGTCCCCCTCGTTCTGTTACTATTCCATGTGAACATTTCATCAATGTCCACTCTGCCATCCCCAATCCCCCTGAGTATTTTTATACGTTCCATTCATGTCCCCCTTCTCCCTTCTTTTTTCTAGTGTCGTCGTAAGGCACAGTTCCTTCAGCGCTCCTCATACCCCATCCCTTGTAACTCTGGGACGAGTCTCGTTGCAAACCTCTGAACCTTTTCCAGTTTCCTTATATGCTTCTTCATATGGGGGCTCCATGATGAGGCGACTACCTCTAAGACATAACCTCACGTAGGAGTGTAAAGCGGCCTAATGCCTCTTCTTAGGTTTATGCGTACTTACTTACTGTGTGGGTGTGTGGTACTCACCTAGTTGTACTCACCTAGTTGTGCTTGCGGGGGTTGAGCTCTGGCTCTTTGGTCCCGCCTCTCAACCGTCAATCAACAGGTGTACAGTTTCCTGAGCCTAATGGGCTCTATCATATCTACATTTGAAACTGTGTATGGAGTCAGCCTCCACCACATCGCTTCCTAATGCATTCCATTTGTCAACCACTCTGACACTAAAAAAGTTCTTTCTAATATCTCTGTGGCTCATTTGGGCACTCAGCTTCCACCTGTGTCCCCTAGTGCGTGTGCCCCTTGTGTTAAACAGCCTGTCTTTATCAACCCTGTCGATTCCCTGAGAATCTTGAATGTGGTGATCATGTCCCCCCTAACTCTTCTGTCTTCCAACGAAGTGAGGTTTAATTCCTGCAGTCGCTCCTCGTAGCTCATACCTCTCAGCTCGGGTACTAGTCTGGTGGCAAACCTTTGAACCTTTTCCAGTTTAGTCTTATGCTTGACTAGATAGGGACTCCATGCTGGAGCCGCATACTCCAGGATTGGTCTGACATATGTGGTATATAATGTTCTGAAAGATTCCTTACACAAGTTTCTAAAGGCCGTTCTTATGTTAGCCAACCTGGCATATGCTGCTGATGTTATCCTCTTGATATGAGCTTCAGGGGACAGGTCTGGCGTGATATCAACCCCCAGGTCTTTCTCTCTCTCTGACTCTTGAAGTATTTCATCTCCCAAATGATACCTTGTATCTGGTCTCCTGCTTCCTACCCCTATCTTCATTACATTACATTTGCTTGGGTTAAACTCTAACAGCCATTTGTTCGACCATTCCTGCAGCTTGTCCAGGTCTTCTTGAAGTCTCAAGCTGTCCTCCTCTGTCTTAATCCTTCTCATAATTTTGGCGTCGTCAGCAAACATTGAGAGGAATGAGTCTATACCCTCTGGGAGATCATTTACGTATATCAGAAACAGGATAGGTCCAAGTACAGAGCCCTGTGGGACTCCACTGGTGACTTCACGCCAGTCTGAGGTCTCACCCCTCACTGTAACTCTCTGTTTCCTATTGCTTAGGTACTCCCTTATCCACTGGAGCGCCCTACCTGTTACTCCTGCCTGTTTCTCCAGCTTATGCATCAACCTTTTATGGGGTACTGTGTCAAAGGCTTTCCGACAGTCCAAAAAAATGCAGTCCGCCCACCCTTCTCTTTCTTGCTTAATTCTTGTCACCTGATCGTAGAATTCTATCAAGCCTGTAAGGCAAGATTTACCCTCCCTGAACCCATGTTGATGGGTTGTCACGAAGTCTCTTCTCTCCAGATGTGTTACTAGGTTTTTTCTCACAATCTTCTCCATCACCTTGCATGGTATACAAGTTAAGGACACTGGCCTGTAGTTCAGTGCCTCTTGTCTGTCACCCTTTTTGTATATTGGTACTACATTAGCAGTCTTCCATATTTCTGGTAGGTCCCCCGTTTCCAGTGACTTACTATACACTATGGAGAGTGGTAAGCAAAGTGCTCCTGCACACTCTTTCAATACCCATGGCGAGATTCCATCCGGCCCAACAGCTTTTCTCACATCCAGCTCCAATAGGTGCTTTTTGACCTCATCTCTTGTAATTTCGAACCTATCCAAGGTCACCTGGTTTGCTGCCACCTCTCCCAGCGCCGTGATATCTCCCTGTTCTATTGTAAAGACCTCCTGGAACCTTTTGTTGAGTTCTTCACACACCTCTTTGTCATTCTCTGTGTACCTGTCCTCGCCCACCCTAAGTTTAATCACCTGTTCCTTCACTGTTGTCTTCCTCCTGATGTGACTGTGTAGTAGCTTTGGTTCAGTCTTGGCTTTGTTAGCTATATCATTTTCATACCTTTTCTCAGCTGCTCTTCTCACACTGACATACTCGTTCCTGGTTCTCTGGTATCTCTCTCTACTTTCTGGTGTTCTGTTATTACGAAAGTTCCTCCATGCCCTTTTGTTCAGCTCTTTTGCTTTCATACATTCCCTATTAAACCACGGATTCTTCCTTTGCTTCTCTGTTTTTCCTGTTGGGCTGGGACAAACCTGCTTACAGCCTCCTGACATTTTTGGGTGACATAGTCCATCATGTCTTGTACGGACTTGGTTCCGAGTTCTGTGTCCCAATGTATATCCCATAGGAATTTATTCATCTCCTCATAGTTTCCCTTTCTGTACGCCAGCCCTTTGGTTCCCAGTTCTTTTTTGGGGGTGATAATTCCTAGCTCAACCAGGTACTCAAAGCTCAATACACTATGATCACTCATTCCCAAGGGGGCTTCCAACTTAACTTCCCTTATATCCGACTCATTTAGGGTAAATATCAAATCCAGCAAGGCTGGTACATCCCCTCCTCTCATTCTTGTCGGTCCCTTGACGTGTTGACTTAGAAAGTTTCTTGTTGCCACATCCAGCAGCTTAGCTCTCCACGTGTCTGGGCCTCCGTGTGGGTCTCTGTTCCCCCAATCTATCTTCCCATGGTTGAAGTCTCCCATGATTAGAAGTCTGGATCCGTTCCTGCTAGCCACAGAAGCTGCTCTCTCTATTATATTGATGGTGGCCATGTTGTTTCTATCATATTCCTGTCTGGGTCTTCTGTCATTCGGTGGGGGGTTATATATGACTACTATTATAATTTTCTGTCCTCCAGTTGCAATGGTGCCTGATATGTAGTCCCTGAAACCTTCACAGTTCTGAATTACCATCTCTTCGAAACTCCAACCTTCTCTTAGTAGCAAAGCCACACCACCTCCTCCTCTCCCTTCTCTCTCTTTCCTCACTACATAGTAGCCCTGTGGAAACACTGCATTTGTTATGATTTTCGTTAGCTTTGTTTCTGTGAGTGCTATTATGTCTGGGTTTTCTTCTAGTGCCCACTCTCCAAGTTCACTAGTTTTATTTGTAATCCCATCTATGTTAGTGTGGTGTGGTGTGTGTGTGTGTGTGTGTCTGTGTGTGTGTGTGTGTGTGTTTGTGTACTCACTTATTTGTTTGTTTGTGCTTGCGGGGATTGAGCTGGCTCTTTGGTCCCGCCTCACAAATGTCAATCAACTGGTGTACAGGTTCCTGAGCCTACTGGGCTCTATCATATCTACACTTGAAACTGTGTAAACACCACATCACTTCCTAATGCATTCCATTTGTCAACCACTCTGACACTAGAAAAGTTGTTTCTAATATCTCTGTGCCTAATTTGGCCACTCAATTTCCATCTGTGACCCCTATTGCGTGTGCCCCTTGTGTTAAATAGCATGTCTTTATCTACCCTATCAATTCTTCTGAAAATCTTGTATTTGGTGATCATGTCCTCCACCTAACTCGTCTGTCTTCCAGCGACGTGAGATTTAACTCCCGTAGTATCTCCTCGTAGCTCATACCTCTCAGCTCGGGTACTAGTCTGGTGGCAAACCTTTGAACCTTCTCCAGTTTGTCGTATGTTTGACTAGATTTGACTCCATGCTGGAGCTGCATACTCCGGGATTGGTCTGACATATGTGGAATAAAAAGTTCTGAATGATTCCTTACACAATTTTCTAAATGCCTTTCTTGTGTTGGCCAACCTGGCATATGCAGCTGATGTTATCCTCTTGATATGGGCTGCAGGGGACAGGTCTGGCGTGATATCAACCTCCAAGTCTTTCTCTCTCTCTGACTCTTGATGAATTTCATCTCACAATTGATACCTTGTATCTGGTCTCCTGCTCCCTACACCTATCTTCATTACATTACATTTGCTTGGGTTAAACTCTTACAACCACTTGTTCGACTATTCCTTCAGTTTGTCTAGGTCTTCTTGAAGCCTCAAGAAGAAGCCTTAGCCTCCTCTGTTTTAATCTTTCTCACAATTTTGGCATCGTTAGCAAATATTGAGATGAATGAGACTATACTCTCCGGGAGATCATTCACGTATATCAGAAACAGAATAGGACCGAGTACAGAGCTCTGTAGGACTCCACTGGTGATTTCACGCCAATCGGAGGTCTCACCCCTCACTGTAACCCTCTGCTTTCTATTGCTTAGGTACTCCCTTGTCCACTGGAGCACCTTACCAGTCACTCCTGACTGTCCAGCTTATGTACCAGCCTCTTGTAGGGTACTATGTCAAAGGGTTTTCGACAGTCCAAGAAAATGCAGTGTGTGTATGTGTGTACTCACCTAATTGTACTCATCTAATTATGCTTGCCGGGGTTGAGCTCTGGCTCTTTGGTCCCGCCTCTCAACCATCAATCACCAGCTGTCCCTGATCCTGAGCCTACTGGGCTTTATCATATCTACACTTGAAACTGTGTATGGAGTCAGCCTCCACCACATCACTTCCTAATACATTCCATTTGTCAACCACCCTGACACTAAAAAAGTTCTTTATAATATCTCTGTTGCTCATTTGGGCACTCGGTTTCCACCTGTGTCCCTTAGTGTGTGTGTGCCCCTTGTGTTAAATAGCCTGTCTTTATCTACCCTATCAATTCCCTTGAGAACCTTGAATGTGGTGATCATGTCCCCCCTGACTCTTCTGTGTTCCAGCGAAGTGAGGTTTAATTGCCGTAGTGTATCCTCGTAGCTTATACCTCTTAGCTCCGGTACTAGTCTGGTGGCAAACCTTTGAACCTTTTCCAGTTTAGTCTTATCCTTGACTAGATATGGACTCCATGTTGGGGCTGCATACTCCAGGATTGACCTGATATATGTGCTATACAAAGTTCTGAATGATTCTTTACACAAGTTTCTGGATGCCGTTCATATGATGACCAGCCTGCCATATGCCGCTGATGTTATCCTCTTCATATGGACTGCAGGGGGACAGGTCTGGCGTGATGTCAACCCCCAAGTCTTTTTCTTTTTTTCTGACTCTTGAAGAATTTCATCTCCCAGATGACACCTAGTATCTGGCCTCCTGCTCCCTACACCTATCTTCATTATATTATATTTGCTTGGGTTAAACGCTAACAACCATTCCTTCAGCTTGTCTAGGTTTCTTGAAGCCTCAAGCAGTCCTCCTCTGTCTTAATCCTTCTCATAATTTTGGAAGCGTCAGAAAACATTGAGAGAAATGAATCTATACCCTCCGGGATATCATTTACATATATCAGAAACAAGATAGGACCGAGTACAGAGCCCTGTGGGACTCCACTGGTGACTTCACACCAATCTGAGGTCTCACCCCTTACCGTAACTCTCTGCTTCCTATTGCTTAGGTACTCCCTTATTCCACTGGAGCACCTTACCAGCTACACCTGCCTGTCTCTCCAGCTTATGTACCAGCCTCTTATGCGGTACTGTGTCAAAGGCTTTCCCGACAATCCAAGAAAATGCAGTCCGCCCAGCCTTCTCTTTCTTGCTTAATCTTTGTCACCTGGTCATAGAATTCTATTAAGCCAGTCAGGCAAGATTTACCCTCCCTGAACCCATGTTGGCAATTTGTCACGAGGTCCCTTCTCTCCAGATGTGTCACTTGGTTTTTTCTCACGTTCTTCTCCATCACCTTGCATGGTATACAAGTCAAGGACACTGGCCTGTAGTTCAGTGCCTCTTGCCTTTCGGCCTTTTTGTATATTGGGACCACATTCGCCGTCTTCCATATTTTTGGTAGGTCTCCCGTCTCCAGTGATGTACTATACACTATGGTGAGTGGCAAGCAAAGTGCCTCTGCACACTCTTTCAGTACCCATGGTGACTTCCCATCTGGACCAACAGCCTTTCTAACATTCAGATCCAGCAGGTGTCTCTTGACCTCCTCTCTCGTAATTTCGAACCCTTCCAAGCCCGCCTGGTTTACTTCCCTTTCTCCTAGCACAGTGACCTCGACTTGTTCTATTGTGAAGACCTCCTGGAACCTCTTGTTGAGTTCTTCACACACCTCTTTGTCATTATCTGTATACCTGTCCTCGCCTGCTCTAAGTTTCATTACCTGTTCTTTCACTGTTGGTTTCCTCCTGATATGACCATGGAGTAGCTTTGGTTCAGTCTTGGCTTTGTTTGCTATATAAGTTTCATAATTTTTCTCTGCTTCTCTTCTCACCCTAACATACTCATTCCTGGTTCTCTGGTATCTCTCTCTGCTTTCTGGAGTTCTCTTATTCTGGAAGTTCCTCCACGCCCTTTTCTTCAGTCCCTTAGCTTCCATGCATGCCCTATTATACCATGGATTCTTCTTTTGCTTCTCGGATTTTTCCCTTTGGACCGGGATGAACCTGTTTACTGCCTCATGACACTTTTGGGTGACATAGTCCATCATATCTTGTACAGACTTAACTCTGAGGTCTGTATCCCAAGGTATTTCCTTTAAGAAACTTCTCATCTCCTCATAGTTCCCCTTTCGGTATGCCAGCCTTTATTTTCCTAGATTTTTTGGTTGGAGATAAATCCTAGATCTACCAGGTACTCAAAGTTCAATACACTGTGGTCACTCATTCCCAAGGGTGCTTCCATCTTAACTTCCCTTATATCCCACTCATTTAGGGTAAATATCAGATCGAGCATGGCTGGTTCACCTTCTCTCATTCTTGTTGGTTCTTTGATGTGCTGGCTTAGAAAGTGTCTTGTTGCCACGTCCAGCAGCTTACCTCTCCATGTTTCTGGTCCTCCATGCAGATCTCTGTTCTCCCAATCTATCTTCCCGTGGTTCAAGTCTTTCATGATTAGTAGCCCAGATCCATTCCTGCTAGCAACAGAAGCTGCTCTCTCTGTTATGTGAATGGTGGCCATGTTGTTTCTTTCATATTCCTGTCTGGGTCTTTTGTCATTTGGTGGTGAATTATATATGACTACGACTATAATTTTTTGTCCTCCAGTTGTTATGGTACCTGTTATGTAGTCACTGAAACCTTCACAGCCCTGAATAACCATCTCCTCAAAATCCCAGCCTTTTCTTACCAGCAGAGATACACCATGACCGCCTCTTCCTCTCTCTCTCTTTCCTCATAACATAATAGTCCTGTGGGAACACTGCATTTGTTATGGTTATCGTTAGCTTTGTTTCTGTGAGTGTTATTATGTCTGGGTTTTCTTCTAGTACCCATTCTCCAAGTTCATTTGCTGTATTTGTAATTCCATCAATGTTAGTGTACATTGCCTTGAGGCTCACTTTTTTCTGTCCCTTCACAAATCGCCTCCTTGGTGAGTGTTCTGCTAGTGGGGGAAGCTGCCCCATAGGTGTGAGGGACAGCTTCCCTCTGCTCCTCACAGGGGAAATCACAGCTCCCAACACAGCATCCCCAGAGGTGAGAGAGAAACCCATAACTAGCTATCCAGTAACACCAGAGGGGTGGGCAACCCCACTACCCTCCTCTGCATAGAAAACCCCCCTACCCCAATCCCTCCCTGCCCCCACTCAAATGCTCAGCCAAATCTCCCTCCACACCCAACACCCCATTCCCACCCTGCTACCACTCCCTCCTCCCGCTATGTCCCCCTCCCCCTTTTCCTTCCTCTCCTCCCTCCCCCTTCATCCCATACCCTCCCAGCCTCCCCCCCTTTTTTGGAACTGCCAAAAATTTGGAAGTCAGCTAATGTAGTCCAAAAATACAAGAAGGGGGGATAGACAGGAGGCACTGAACTACAGGCCAGTGTATCTAACTTGCATACCATGCAAGCTGATGGAGAAGGTTGTGCAAAAAAAGGTAGGGGTACATCTGGAGCAAAAGAACTTTGTAACACAGCATCAACATGGGTTCAGGGATGGTAAGTCCTGCCTCACAGGGTTAATTGATAACAGGGCTACAACCAGGCAACAAAACTCACGCAAGAAAGAGATGGGTGGACAGACTGCATATGTTGGGATTGCCAGAAAGCCTTTGACACAGTACCCACACAAGAGGCTAGTGAAAAAGCTGGAGATGCAGGTAGGAGTGAAAAGGAATTTACTCCATTGGATAAGGGAGTACCTAAGCATTAGAAGACTGCGAGTCACTGTGAGGGGTAAGGCCTCAGATTGGCGAGACGTCACCAGTGGAGTCCCGCAGGGTTCAGTCCTTGGACCTATATTGTTTCTGATATATGTAAATAATCTCCCAGAGTGTATAGAATCGTTCCTCTCAATGTATGCTGACGATGCAAAAATTATGAGGAGGATGAAAACGGAGGATGATAGTAGGAGGCTACAAGATGACCTAGACAGACTGAAAGAATTGTCCAACAAATGGCTACAACCGAAGTAAATGCAAGGTTATGAAACTAGGCAGTGGAAACAGGAGGCCAAACCCAGGATACCGAGTGGGAAATGAAGTACTTCATGAAACGGACAGAGAGAAAGATCTAGGAGTCGATATCACACCAAGCCTGTGTTATAACCCCAGGTAGCCTGAGAAACGAGTCTACCCCTTGTGAGAGTTATTCGCTAAACCAGACCCAACTGAGAGGTCAAAGGAAATGTAGGTATGTGATTGTATATTTAATACTTGGCTAATGTTGACGAATAGTTAAAAGCATGGGCAGAGGATAAATATGTAAATGAATGACATGACATGAGATGTCGAGAGTTTGTTGAGAAGGTGTGAGGCTCGCTGGTCACTTGAGCAGCAGAAATCGTGAGGGGAAGGTCGCGCTCCGTTGAGCTCCTGATAGAGAAGGACCCCCTAATTGATATACCTTTTAGAGGAAAGAAGTGAGCAAATGTTTCGGTTGTGGAATCAGTCTGGAAACGTGTATGCTCAAGTCGTGGACTACAGGAGGAGTTGTAAAGCAGTCCGGAGGCATTTTCGTGGGCGGCCTGTGTGAGCGCCCTAAGGAGCGTCAGCGAGTGAGCATCCTTAAGTCGGAAGTTTGTGATAAGCCTATTTAAACAGTTGTTAGTAATTGCCTGTGATTGATCGTGTGTCCAGCAATTATGGCAAGTGTTTATGAATACATTAGGCATATTTTATTAAGGCAGTAAGCTTAAATAAGAGAGTAAAGATGAGGCGACCACCTGGAGTGTGGAGTGACGCGTTCACCTTCTCCGAGCGCCCGTGGGTGACTGAGGTAGGTAGCCTCAGAGGCAGAGGGCCGCTCAGCGAGGGCGGAGTATGGATTCGCCCTGGACAGGGAAGTCCCAATCGCAACATGCGGAAGTTTAAAGAGACGTCGAGTGAAGATACTTATGTTATGTGAATACGTTTAGTTATATGTTAGTAGGGAAACATTTTTATTGGCATGTCAATGGGAATTGCAGGTTTGTGGGGAGAAAGCAAATGTAATGTAATGAAGATAGGGGTAGGAAGCAGGAGACCAGATACAAGGTACATTTGGGAGACGAAAACTTCAAGAGTCAGAGAGAGAGAAAGACCTGGGGTTGGTACACGCCAGACCTGTCCCCTAAAGCTCATATCAAGAGGATAACATCAGCAGCATATGCCTGGTTGGCTATCATAAGAACGGCCTTTAGAAACTGTGGTAAAAAATTTTTAGAACATTATATACCACATATGTCAGACCAATCCTGGTGTATGCGGCTCCAGCATGGAGTCCATATCTAGTCAAGAATAAGACTAAACTGGAAAAGGTTCAAAGGTTTGCCACCAGACTAGTACCCGAGCTGAGAGGTATGAGCTACGAGGAGAGACTACGGCAATTAAACCTCACTTCGT
>WNGS01169263.1:0-12806 GCA_020271785.1 Procambarus virginalis
TTAGGGTGAATGTCCACCAATCAACGGCCGGGTTTGGTTGACTGTTGGGTATATAAGGGACGATGAGACACAAAACACTTCACCATTTGGTCACCATTTGGTCCGGGAGACATCTCCCGTCACGCAGGGTGCAGTCGCACCTCCACAGATCTTCAGTATCATCTCTCGATACTGGTAATGGCTCATAAGGGCCACCACTTACGGCTATTCATGCCCGTGCCACCTCTTGGGTGGCTTAATCTTTATCAATCAATCAATCACAAAACACTTCAGTGGTTTACCTCACTTTTGGTATACAGTTCCAGCTTCGTCTCTTGAAGTTTATCTGTATGTGGAGGATTCCCCACTCCCCTCTACCCTCTCCCTCTCCCCTACCCCATGTTCCCTCCCCCTCTTCCCCTCCACTTGTTGCGTTTCCTTCCCTATTTATGGGGTATATTTATACCCCATAAATACCACAAGAACTGTAGGTTAATGCGTGATATAAGAGGTTAGATGCGGGGCATCTACAGGCACCAGCTGGAGGCCGGGTTGTGGAGGCTGCTGGTTAGGTTAGGTTAGGTTAGGTTAGGTTAGGTTAGGCTAGGCCGGGGTTGTGGAGGCTGCTGGTAATATTGACACATATTGGAGGGGGGCTTTGACCCCCACATTGCCCACAGAACGTGTAAAAGTTAGTTGCCCCTCACTTACCAAGGGTAATGTGTGTATGTATGTATATGTATATATGTATATATGTATATGTATATATGTATATGTATATATGTATCTCTATCGAATCTTATCTTAAACTATTTACGATTAACCAATTTGTTGCAAACTGGACTCTAAATTTCAACATTTAATTAATCTTGAACTTAAATTTTCATTATTTTTCATAACTTGATAAAGTTATCAATTAATTTTCTCACATTAACATTAGGTACTATAGTCTTTTTGTTACAATATTCCAGGATTATTATTGAACTCTTAAGTACACCAGTCTTCGTCCATACTTGTGTGTTCCTAAATGTTTACAGTGAGGTAATGGCCCCCATAACCATCCTGTTGGTGGTAGTGGTCCCCCATACACGTTGTGTAACTAGTTGTGCACCCTATACCCATCCTGTGCGCGGTAGTGAAAGTTGATATCGTTTAGTGAAGGTTTAAGGAACTCCATTTACGTAACGGTAAAAAAAATTAGTGCAATATTTAGGTTAAATCGGATATTCCTAATGTTTTCTTCCTCTCGTCCCCAGGTCCAGCCACCTACAGTTGCACAAGAGAACGCCGCGAGGACAGTACTGAACATCTAAGACGACGAGATAACGATGCTCTGTCCATCACACTTGGTCTTATCTTCTGATAGCCTTCTGGCGACTCCTCGCGCTCATTCTTGACCCAAACTTTTGAATTTCAACACCAAATTGCTGCCTCAAACACTGGCCTTTTTTTATCCTACCTTATTTAAACGTAATTTGTACTGCTGGGCACAATGTTCTCGCGGCCCGGTCTCTGACTAGGCTGCTAGATGCTGTTACCCTGAACCCACAACCTGGATGATCAGGTACAGTTTGGAGGTGTTCCATAGACCCCAGAATGTAATGTCAAACTAGACTGACTTGCCCCTCTCCATACAACACCTTCCTCGTATCTTACACTTATTAATGGCACTGAAGTTTGACATTATGGGTGATAAACAACCTTGGTTAACTCCTGGCAAGACTTGCCAGTACGACGTCTCTCTTCCCGCGGTAGAACAGCCCTACTATAGTGTTAACTTAGTCTTATATACTTTCAAAGTGAATATAAGACCATCCATTAACTCCACAAGTAAGCGAACTGCAAAAGGTTGCACAGGTCTATAGAGAAACAGGAGGCTGACCTGCAGAGGCTTAGTTTCCAATTATACCGTAATTACCTTGAACTAGTCTAGGGGGAGCCGGTCGGCCGAGCGGACAGCACGCTGGACTTGTGATCCTGAGGTCCTTGGTTCGATCCCAGGCGCCGGCGAGAAACAATGGGCAGAGTTTTTCACCCTATGCCCGTTACCTAGCAGTAAAATAGGTACCTGGGTGTTAGTCAGCTGTCACGGGCTGCTTCCTGGGGGTGGAGGCCTGGTCGAGGACCGGGCCGCGGGGACACTAAAGCCCCGAAATCATCTCAAGATAACCTCAAGATAGTCTGATTAAATACTTGTGGTTCTGGAGAGATGGTAAGGTGAGAGGGTGTTCCACAGGACCTATTGTGGGTACCCAGATCACCCTCAGGGTTGTGTACCTTCCTGGTTGAGCTTCGGCTCTTTGGTCCCGCCTCTAGACTGCCAATATTGGGCCCTGTCGTATCTACATTTCAAACGGTGTAGTGTGCCTCTCCACATCACTGCCTAATGCATTCCATCTGTTAAATACTGACACTTGGGCTTCACGTTAGAGCGACGGTCTCGCTTCATGCAGGTCTGCGTTCAATCCCCCATCCTGCATGCGTGACATAAGTGGTTGGACACCATTCCTTCCCCCCTCCCCCCATCCCAAATCCTTATGCCTTCCCAGTGCTATATATATTCGTAATGCCTTGGCGCTTCCCCCTGATAATTCCCTCACTTGGGCGCAGTGTTCTCAATTGACCCCTGGTTCGTGTCCCACCCTTACTAAATTTTGTCCACCGTCAATTCCTTAAACATGATCACCTTCAAAAATTCACTCTTGTCTTCGAGGGAGACCCACTTGTGTGGTTCAGTTCCCGTAGACTTTCCTTTCAAGTCGCACCACTATCCTGGGGACAAGTCTGCTCCTTGTGGCTGCCTTGGGCCGGATGGCTAGGCCGTGTAAGCGATGTAGGCAGATTATGTTGTGTGATCTTCAGAGAACATCTGTAGTGTTATCTGTCCGGAGATCCAAATCTTTTGGAATTCGTCAGCTCATAAAGCTAAATATTCTTGAAGTAAATGTTACTCTTCCGGGGCTGAGATAAAATGGTTGGAGACCTTTGTTATCGCTTGACGTGTCGCTATGTTAGCATCGTTCCTTTTCAATATACAAAGAGACAGTGTATTCTCTTCCCAGCTTGGTACCTCCTTTGATAATTACTTGTATCTTCTGGTGGATGGATTAGCACTGGTAAATTCATGTATACAAGTGAGGGTTACCAAGAGGGCCACCTCCTCGCCGTCAGCGTCGAGGCAAATAATCGGGAATAGAGGAATTATAACAGTAAAATTGTATTAGCGGGTAGGCGGTTCCATGCATTTAAACCCTATGGGGTGAAGTCTCTGGCCTCAAGCAGTTACAACCTTTTGAATTACATCTAGAGCTATAAATTAGCATCTAGAGCTATAAATTAGCATCTAGAGCTATAAATTAGCATCTAGAGCTATAAATTAGCATCTAGAGCTATAAATTAGCATCTAGAGCTATAAATTAGCATCTAGAGCTATAAATTAGCATCTAGAGCTATAAATTAGCATCTAGAGCTATAAATTAGCATCTAGAGCTATAAATTAGCATCTAGAGCTATAAATTAGCATCTAGAGCTATAAATTAGCATCTAGAGCTATAAATTAGCATCTAGAGCTATAAATTAGCATCTAGAGCTATAAATTAGCATCTAGAGCTATAAATTAGCATCTAGAGCTATACATTAGCATCTAGAGCTATACATTAGCATCTAGAGCTATACATTAGCATCTAGAGCTATACATTAGCATCTAGAGCTATACATTAGCATCTAGAGCTATACATTAGCATCTAGAGCTATACATTAGCATCTAGAGCTATAAATTAGCATCTAGAGCTATACATTAGCATCTAGAGCTATACATTAGCATCTAGAGCTATACATTAGCATCTAGAGCTATACATTAGCATCTAGAGCTATACATTAGCATCTAGAGCTATAAATTAGCATCTAGAGCTATACATTAGCATCTAGAGCTATACATTAGCATCTAGAGCTATACATTAGCATCTAGAGCTATACATTAGCATCTAGAGCTATACATTAGCATCTAGAGCTATACATTAGTTGATAAATTTCGCAATTTTGAGAACCACATAATGAACAGGTCTTATCCTACTAATACATTTGCCTTTTGGTAAATTAATGTATTTGTAGGACAAGACTTTATCTTTATCTCTACATTTACTTTACTACTTTATCTTTATTTTTATCTCTACAACTTTATCAACTAATTTATAGCTCTAGATGCTAATTTATAGCTCTAGATGCTAATTTATAGCTCTAGATGCTTTGAAGAATTTTTAGATTCTTCCTTCCTAGAAGGCCAGATGGATATACTAGTAAATGACAAATAAGAATAATTTAGTGGTTATTCAAAAAAGACTTCTTAAATTCCATTGTCCTACCGACTCTTATAACAATTGCTATTAAAAGCAAGTAATTATCAAAAGAAGGCACCAAACCGGGATGGTATTAAAAGTAAATATTCACCTTCAACCAAGTCAAAAGGATGTCCATTACTAGCGTAAAAATCTTAGTTATAATAATTAAATCTTGGAGATGGAACAACGTCGACACTGAACATGCCGCCGTCACTTGCTCCAAAAGTCTAATAAACTGACAATTACATCCCTCTGACGTTTCCAATAAAAGTTTAAACAAATCTTTCTAATCTCGTGCAAAAATTCCCACCCCCTCCACGACTCTATCTTCCTAAAACAAGGTATTTAAATCTGTTCAATCAATTAATATGCAATTATGTTCAAGAATAGAAATAGAGAGATTCATTATTCTCTCATACTGGGTGGCAATACACAATGTCTATACGTCACTATCTGCAGAACTACAACCAAGGAAGTCATATGGTTGCGTCGTTACTTGCGCCAATTAGAATGTGTTTAAATATGAGAACCTGTAAAACTTTATAAAACTGGACAGTAGAAGCGTTAAAGTTCCTTTCAGATACTAACTCACAGCCAAACACACACTATAAGAGTCATTCATCGTAGATACCTGGCGAGGTCTTTGGGTGCTAGGCCCACCACCACCCGTAGGATTGGTGTGGGTTCCACTACCACCCGTCGGATGGGTATGGGGCCCACTACCACACGTAGGATGGGCATGGGGTCCACTACCACCCGTAGGTTGGGTATGGGGCCCACTACCACCCGTAAGATTGGTATGGGGCCCACTACCACCCGTAGGTTGGGTATGGGCCCACTACCACCCGTAAGATTGGTATGGGGCCCACTACCACCCGTAGGATGGGTATGGGGCCCACTACCACCCGTAGGATGGGTATGGGGCCCACTACCACCCGTAGGATGGGTATGGGGCCCACTACCACCCGTAGGATTGGTGTGGGGTCCACTACCACCCATACGATGGGTATGGGGCCACTACCACCCGTAGGATAGGTGTGGGGTCCACTACCACCCGTAGGATGCGTGAGGGGTCAACTACCACCCGTAGGATGGGTATGGGGTCTACTACCATCCGTAGGATGGGTATAGGGCCCACTACCACCCGTAGGATGGGTATAGGGTCCACAACCACTCGTAGGATGGGTATGGGGCCCACTACCACCAGGAGGATGGGTATGGGGTCCACTACCACCCGTAGGATGGGTATAGGGTCCACTGCCACCTACAGGATGGGTATGGGGCCCACTACCACCCGTAGGATGGGTATAGGGTCCACTACCACACGTAGGATGGGTATAGGGTCCACAACCACACGTAGGATGGGTGTGGGGTCCACTACCACCCGTAGAATGCGTGTGGGGTCAGCTACCACCCGTAGGATGGGTGTGGGGTCCACTACCACCCGTAGGATAGGTGTGGGGTCAAATACCACCCGTGGGATGGGTGAGGGTCCACTACCACCCGTAGGATGGGTATGGGGTCCACTACCACCCGTAGGATGCGTGTGGGGTCCACTACCACCCGTAGGATGGATATGGGGTCCACTACCATCCGTAGGATGGATATGGGGCCACCTACCATCCGTAAGATGGGTATATGGTCCACTACCACTCGTAGGATGGGTATGGGGCCCACTACCACCAGAAGCATGGGTATGGGGCCCATTACCACCCGTAGGATGGGTATAGGGTCCACTGCCACCCGTAGGATGGGTATGGGGAACACTACCACCCGTAGGATGGGTATGGGGTCCACTTGCACCCGTAGGATGGGTACAGGGTCCATTAGCACCGGTAGGATAGGTATGGGGTCCAATACCACCCGTAGGATGGAGTATGGGGGTTCTCTACCACCCGTAGGATGGGGTATGGGGTCCACAACCACCCGTAGGATGGGTATGGGGTCCACTACCACCCGTTGGATCAGTATAGGGTCCACTACCACCCGTAGGATGGGTATTGGGTTCACTAACACTCGTAGGATGCGTATATGGGATCCAATACCACCCGTAGGATGGGTATGGGGTCCACTACTCACCGTAGGATGGGTTTGGGGCCCACTACCACCCGTATGATGGGTATGGGGTCCACTACCACCCGTAGGATGGGTATGGGGTCCACTACAACCCGTAGGATAGGTATGAGGACCACTACCACTCGTAGGATGGGTATGGGGTCCACAACCACCTGTAGGATGAGTATGGGGTCCACTACACCCATAAGATGAGTATTGGGTCCACTACCACCTGTAGGATGGGTATGGGGTCCACTACCACCCGTAGAATGGGGTATGGGGTTCACAACCACCCGGCCGTAGGATGGGTATGAGGCCCACTACCACCCGTATGATGGGTATTTGGTTCATTACCAACCGCAGGATGGGTATGGGGTCCACTACCACCCGTAGGATAGGTTACCGGGTCCACTGCCACCCGTAGGATGGGGTATGGGATCCACTACCACCCGTAGGATGGGTATAGGGTCCACAACCACTCGTAGGATGGGTATGGGGCCCACTGCCACCTACAGGATGGGTATGGGGAACACTACCACCCGTAGGATGAGTATAGGGTCCACTACCACCCGTAAGATGGGTATGGAGCCCACTACCACCTGTAGGATGGGTATAGGGTCCACTACCACCCGTAGGATGGATATGGGGCCCACTACCACCCGTAGGATGGGTATAGGGTCCACTACCACACGTAGGATGGGTGTAAGGGTCAACTACCACCCGTAGGATGGGTATAGGGACCACTACCACCCGTAGGATGGGTATGGGGCACACTACCACACGTAGGATGGGTATAGGGTCCACAACCACCCGTAGGATGGGTGAGGGGTCCACTACCACCCGTAGAATGCGTGTGGGGTCAGCTACCACCCGTAGGATGGGTGTGGGGTCCACTACCACCCGTAGGATAGGTGTGGGGTCAAATACCACCCGTGGGATGGGTGAGGTCCACTACCACCCGTAGGATGGGTGTGGGGTCCACTACCACCCGTAGGATGCGTGTGGGGTCCACTACCACCCGTAGGATGGATATGGGGTCCACTACCATCCGTAGGATGGGTATGGGGCCCACTACCATCCGTAAGATGGGTATATGGTCCACTACCACTCGCAGGATGGGTATGGGGCCCACTACCACCAGTAGCATGGGTATGGGGTCCACTTGCACCCGTAGGATTGGTATGGGGTCCACTAGAACCCGTAGGATGGGTATGGGTCCACTTGCACCCGTAGGATGGGTACAGGGTCCACTAGCACCGGTAGGATAGGTATGGGGTCCAATACCACCCGTAGGATGGAGTATGGGGTTCTCTACCACCCGTAGGATGGGGTATGGGTCCACAACCACCCGTAGGATGGGTATGGGGTCCACTTCCACCCGTTGGATGGGTATAGGGTCCACTACCACCCGTAGGATGGGTATTGGGTTCACTAACACTCGTAGGATGCGTATATGGGATCCAATACCACCCGTAGGATGGGTATGGGGTCCACTACTCACCGTAGGATGGTTTGGGGTCCACTACCACCCGTATGATGGGTATGGGGTCCACTACCACCCGTAGGATGGGTATGGGGTCCACTACAACCCGTAGGATGGTATGAGGACCACAACCACTCGTAGGATGGTATGGGGTCCCACCCACCTGTAGGATGAGTATGGGGTCCACTACACCCATAGGATGAGTATTGGGTCCACTACCACCTGTAGGATGGGTATGGGGTCCACTACCACTCGTAGGATGGGGTATGGGGTCACACCACCCGCCGTAGGATGGGTATGAGGCCTACTACCACCCGTATGATGGGTATTTGGTTCATTACCAACCGCAGGATGGGTATGGGGTCCACTACCACCCGTAGGATGGGTTACCGGGTCCACTACCACCCGTAGGATGGGTATGGGGTCCACTACCACCCGTAGGATGGGTATAGGGTCCACAACCACTCGTAGGATGGGTATGGGGCCCACTACCACCAGGAGGATGGGTATGGGGCCCACTACCACCCCTAGGATGGGTATAGGGTCCACAACCACCGTAGGATGGGTATGGGGAACACTACCACCCGTAGGATGAGTATAGGGTCCACTACCACCCGTAAGATGGGTATGGGGCCTACTACCACCTGTAGGATGGGTATAGGGTCCACTACCACCCGTAGGATGGATATGGGCCACTACCACCCGTAGGATGGGTATAGGGTCCACTACCACACGTAGGATGGGTGTAAGGGCCAACTACCACCCGTAGGATGGGTATAGGGACCACTACCACCCGTAGGATGGGTATGGGGCCCACTACCACCCGTAGGATGGGTATAGGGTCCACAACCACCCGTAGGATGGATGTGGGGTCCACTACCACTAGTAGAATGCGTGTGGGGTCAGCTACCACCCGTAGGATGGGTGTGGGGTCCACTACCACCCGTAGGATAGGTGTGGGGTCAAATACCACCCGTGGATGGGTGAGGGTCCACTACCACCCGTAGGATGGGTGTGGGGTCCACTACCACCCGTAGGATGCGTGTGGGGTCCACTACCACCCGTAGGATGGATATGGGGTCCACTACCATCCGTAGGATGGGTATGGGGCCCACTACCATCCGTAAGATGGGTATATGGTCCACTACCACTCGTAGGATGGGTATGGGGCCCACTACCACCAGTAGCATGGGTATGGGGTCCATTACCACCCGTAGGATGGGTATAGGGTCCACTGCCACCCGTAGGATGGGTATGGGGTCCACTGCACCCGTAGGATGGGTATGGGGTCCACTACCACCCGTAGGATGGGTATGGGGTCCACTTGCACCCGTAGGATGGGTACAGGGTCCACTAGCACCGGTAGGATAGGTATGGGGTCCAATACCACCCGTAGGATGGAGTATGGGGTTCTCTACCACCCGTAGGATGGGGTATGGGGTCCACACCCACCCGTAGGATGGGTATGGGGTCCACTACCACCCGTTGGATGGTATAGGGTCCACTACCACCCGTAGGATGGGTATTGGGTTCACTAACACTCGTAGGATGCGTATATGGGATCCAATACCACCCGTAGGATGGGTATGGGGTCCACTACTCCCGTAGGATGGGTTTGGGCCCACTACCACCCGTATGATGGGTATGGGGTCCACTACCACCCGTAGGATGGGTATGGGGTCCACTACAACCCGTAGGATAGGTATGAGGACCACTACCACTCGTAGGATGGGTATGGGGTCCACAACCACCTGTAGGATGGTATGGGGTCCACTACACCCATAGGATGAGTATTGGGTCCACTACCACCTGTAGGATGGGTATAGGGTCCACTACCACCCGTAGGATGGGTATGGGGTTCACAACCACCCCGTAGGATGGGTATGAGGCCACTACCACCCGTATGATGGGTATTTGGTTCCTACCACCCGCAGGATGGGTATGGGGTCCACTACCACCCGTAGGATGGGTATGGGGTCCACTACCACCCGTAGGATGGGTATGGGTCCACAACCACTCGTAGGATGGGTATGGGGCCCACTACCACCAGAGGATGGGTATGGGGCCCACTACCACCCTAGGATGGGTATAGGGTCCACTGCCACCTACAGGATGGGTATGGGGAACACTACCACCCGTAGGATGAGTATGGTCCACTACCACCCGTAAGATGGGTATGGGGCCTACTACCACCTGTAGGATGGGTATAGGGTCCACTACCACCCGTAGGATGGATATGGGGCCCACTACCACCCGTAGGATGGGTATAGGGTCCACTACCACACGTAGGATGGGTGTAAGGGCCAACTACCACCCGTAGGATGGGTATAGGGACCACTACCACCCGTAGGATGGGTATGGGGCCACTACCACCCGTAGGATGGGTATAGGGTCCACAACCACCCGTAGGATGGATGTGGGGTCCACTACCACTAGTAGAATGCGTGTGGGGTCAGCTACCACCCGTAGGATGGGTGTGGGGTCCACTACCACCCGTAGGATAGGTGTGGGGTCAAATACCACCCGTGGATGGGTGAGGGTCCACTACCACCCGTAGGATGGGTGTGGGGTCCACTACCACCCGTAGGATGCGTGTGGGGTCCACTACCACCCGTAGGATGCATATGGGGTCCACTACCATCCGTAGGATGGGTATGGGGCCCACTACCATCCGTAAGATGGGTATATGGTCCACTACCACTCGTAGGATGGGTATGGGGCCCACTACCACCAGTAGCATGGGTATGGGGTCCATTACCACCCGTAGGATGGGTATAGGGTCCACTGCCACCCGTAGGATGGGTATGGGGTCCACTTGCACCCGTAGGATGGGTATGGGGTCCACTAGAACCCGTAGGATGGGTATGGGGTCCACTTGCACCCGTAGGATGGGTACAGGGTCCACTAGCACCGGTAGGATGGTATGGGGTCCAATACCACCCGTAGGATGGAGTATTGGGTTCTCTACCACCCGTAGGATGGGGTATGGGGTCCACAACCACCCGTAGGATGGGTATGGGGTCCACTACCACCCGTTGGATGGGTATAGGGTCCACTACCACCCGTAGGATGGGTATTGGGTTCACTAACACTCGTAGGATGCGTATATGGGATCCAATACCACCCGTAGGATGGGTATGGGGTCCACTACTCACCGTAGGATGGGTTTGGGGCCCACTACCACCCGTATGATGGGTATGGGGTCCACTACCACCCGTAGGATGGGTATGGGGTCCACTACAACCCGTAGGATAGGTATGAGGACCACTACCACTCGTAGGATGGGTATGGGGTCCACAACCACCTGTAGGATGAGTATGGGGTCCACTACACCCATAGGATGAGTATTGGGTCCACTACCACCTGTAGGATGGGTATAGGGTCCACTACCACCCGTAGGATGGGGTATGGGGTTCACAACCACCCGGCCGTAGGATGGGTATGAGGCCTACTACCACCCGTATGATGGGTATTTGGTTCATTACCAACCGCAGGATGGGTATGGGGTCCACTACCACCCGTAGGATGGGTTACCGGGTCCACTACCACCCGTAGGATGGGGTATGGGTCCACTACCACCCGTAGGATGGGTATAGGGTCCACAACCACTCGTAGGATGGGTATGGGGCCCACTACCACCAGGAGGATGGGTATGGGGCCCACTACCACCCTAGGATGGGTATAGGGTCCACTGCCACCTACAGGATGGGTATGGGAACACTACCACCCGTAGGATGAGTATAGGGTCCACTACCACCCGTAAGATGGGTATGGGGCCTACTACCACCTGTAGGATGGGTATAGGGTCCACTACCACCCGTAGGATGGATATGGGGCCACTACCACCCGTAGGATGGGTATAGGGTCCACTACCACACGTAGGATGGGTGTAAGGGCCAACTACCACCCGTAGGATGGGTATGGGGTCCACTACCACCCGTAGGATGGGTATGGGGCCCACTACCCCGTAGGATGGGTATAGGGTCCACAACCACCCGTAGGATGGGATGGGGTCCACTACCACTAGTAGAATGCGTGTGGGGTCAGCTACCACCCGTAGGATGGGTGTGGGGTCCACTACCACCCGTAGGATAGGTGTGGGGGTCAAAACACCTGTGATGGGTGAGGGTCCAATACCACCCGTAGGATGGGTGTTGGGGTCCACTACCACCCGTAGGATGCGTGGGGGCCACTACCACCCGTAGGATGCATATGGGGTCCACTACCATCCGTAGGATGGGTATGGGGCCACTACCATCGTAAGATGGGTATATGGTCCACTACCACTCGTAGGATGGGTAGGGGCCCACTACCACCAGTAGCATGGGTATGGGGTCCATTACCACCGTAGGATGGGTATAGGGTCCACTGCCACCCGTAGGATGGGTATGGGGTCCACTTGAACCGTAGGATGGGTATGGGGTCCACTAGACCCGTAGGATGGGTATGGGGTCCACTGCAACCGTAGGATGGGTACAGGGTCCACTAGCACCGGTAGGATAGGTATGGGGTCCAATACCACCCGTAGGATGGAGTATTGGGTTCTCTACCACCCGTAGGTGGGGTATGGGGTCCCACAACCACGTAGGATAGGTATGGGGTCCACTACCACCCGTGGATGGGTATAGGGTCCACTACCACCGTAGGATGGGTATGGGTTCACTAACACTCGTAGGATGCGTATATGGGATCCAATACCACCCGTAGGATGGGTATGGGTCCACTACTCACCGTAGGATGGGTTTGGGGCCCACTACCACCGTATGATGGGTATGGGGTCCACTACCACCCGTAGGATGGGTATGGGGTCCACTACAACCCGTAGGATAGGTATGAGGACCACTACCACTCGTAGGATGGGTATGGGGTCCAAACCACCCTGTAGGATGGGTATGGGGTCCACTACACCCATAGGATGAGTATTGGGTCCACTACCACCTGTAGGATGGGTA
>WNGS01169264.1:0-45756 GCA_020271785.1 Procambarus virginalis
ATTTTACTTCAGGTTCCCAGAATTTCCAGATGACAATGTCAATAATTTCATGTAGTATTTTTTCCTTCAATTTCTCTATTCTAGTTCATTGTCAAAGGAACTCTGATTTTTGTGCCTATTCCCCTTGTTTCTGTGATGCCCATATTCTCACCTGGCTGTCCTCAGGGCGTGGTAGGCCCCTGGTGTGTGTGTCCTCAGGGCGTGGTGGGCCCCTGGTGTGTGTGTCCTCAGGGCGTGGTGGGCCCTGGTGTGTGTCTCAGGGCGTGGTGGGCCCCTGTGGGCCCTCAGGGCGTGGTGGGCCCGGGTGTGGTGTGTCCTCAGGGCGTGGTGGGCCCCTGGTGTGTGTGTCCTCATGGCGTGGTGGGCCCCTGGTGTGTGTGTGTCCTCAGGGCGTGGTGGGCCCCTGGTGTGTGTGTCCTCAGGGCGTGGTGGGCCCCTGGTGTGTGTGTGTCCTCAGGGCGGGTGGGCCCCTGGTGTGTGTGTCCTCAGGGCGTGGTGGGCCCTGGTGTGTGTCCTCAGGGCGTGGTGGGCCCCTGGTGGGCCCTCAGGGCGTGGTGGGCCCCTGGGTGTGTGTGTCCTCAGGGCGTGGGGGGGTCCAGGTGTGTGTCCTCAGGGCGTGGTGGGCCCTGGTGTGTGCCCTCAGGGCGTGGTGGGCCCCTGGTGTGTGTGTCCTCAGGGCGTGGTGGGGCCCTGGTGTGTGTCCTCAGGGCGTGGTGGGCCCTGGTGTGTGTGTCCTCAGGGCGTGGTGGGCCCTGGTGTGTGTGTCCTCAGGGCGTGGTGGGGCCCTGGTGTGTGTCCTCAGGGCGTGGTGGGCCCCTGGTGTGCCCCTCAGGGCGTGATGGGCGGCTGGTTACGGCTATGCCAGAAGGCACTGGAAGATGTTTTTGCCCCTTTGGGAACGAGTTTAGGCGGGGCCATGTGTTTCCCCTGAGTGTTGTGTTGCCCAGTGTTGTCTTGTGTGGGGAGGGGCACGGTGCTCGCCTCCCCGAGGGACTCCCGAGGCTCCCCAAACATCTGCCTGTGTGTGTGTATATTCGCCACAAGGCGTGTTCGTCCCGGCCAACAGGCGACGTTAATAAAGACATGAAGGATAGTTTTTCCCCTTAGAAGAAATGCTGAGACACAACGCCACCACCACCTTTGGGGCCTCAAATAACCAAATAACAATTATTCAACCTCTCTACACCCAGACATACACACACACACACACACACACACACACACACACACACACACACACACACACACACACACACACACACATACACACATACACACATACACACACATACACACACAAACATACACATACACACACGCGCGCGCGTAATCGCTTGCGTTTTGGATGAAAATTTTGTTTCATTTTACGCGGAATAAGCTCACTGTCTCATAAAAGAGTTACGATGCGGGTAGCAAAATTGCTTCTTTGTTTGAGTGGCTGAAAAGAGCGCGCTTCCTCTTGGGAGGAACCGTTGCCGCTGACCAGGGAAGGCTCGTCTTAGACCGTTGGACGGTACTAGCAACAGGCAGGCTAGTAACAGCCGTTATTTTGTCTAGCATCCCATGTACAAGCACCGTGCTAGTACGGACCGTTGTATGGTCTCTCCTGAGTACTGTATTACTGTACTCTCATCATTGAGAGTACAGAACTTGCTCCCTGTAACTGGCTCATTAGAAGGACTACATAACTGGCTAATCTGTGGAAATACAAGACAATCGCACCTGCGAAGCTTCTCCCCGCTGCTGGTCTGAGAAACACATTAACTCGGGTGTGTGTGTGTTTTAGTGAATAATGCACGCTGCTTCTGTCCTCACTCCCTCACAATCCCGGTAAGCCTCACACACACACACACACACACACACACACACACACACACACACACACACACACACACACACACACACAGTCAGCATCTCATGTAATATGCAAGTTTCCTTTTACAACTTTCTTCTCCCCCCTTTTCGCTCCGGCTCTAATGACCTCCATAGAGGGTGGAGTGGTTGAGTCATTAAGAGGGGGAGGGGGAAAGAAAGACTGTGAAGGATCATAAGGGAAATTACTCCTGGGGCAGTTAAGGTAAGGGGAGAGGTAGGTCTTGTAGCAAGAGTATCTTACTACAAGGAGGCTTGTAGTAAGCCTCCTTGTCTTGCAGGAGGCTTGGGGAACGAGTCTTACACTGGTCAAGACAGAAACCTCACGAAGAGTGTCAAAAAAAGACTAATGCACAAGTCTTAGAGGGAGTCAGTTGTGTCATGGGAACTTTTAACCATCTGTTAACATTTATTTTTAGTGAATAGTGTTTTATACTGTATTAAACATTAATTTGTAAATATGCGTTATTTTTAAGAGGATGAGGCTGGGAAAAATACTGGGGCTGTAATTTGAGATCGAACACGCGTCTTTGGGGTGTGCCTAGACACACATGCTACCGACCGTGGTGCAGAGTAACTATTATATAGATTGGGGAGATGGTGTGTTACTATCTTCGTGGCGAGTCTCTCTCTTAGATGAAGTCAAAATAAGTGTCGTAAGACTCAAGAATCAGCGTTAACATGCTATATTTACACGCTAATGTTAGCTTAGGATAAATATTTACATGTTTATCTTAAGTTAAAATGTAAATGTTTATTTAGGAAATAAGGGTAACATGAGATGTTAATGTTTACATGTCATTAATGTTCAGAAGAGACCCTAATGTTTACGTAATGTGAATGTCAATTAGCATCTGGGAGGACGAACTAGAGTCGGTAAATTTAGTCGCTTGTTGCTGATCAGTTCTATTAAACGGAAAATTAATGTCGCGGTTATGGAAAATCCTGAAAATATTTATGAATAAGTTTTCATGGAAAAATCAAGGAAGACAGCCATTAAAGTAAATCTGTAGATATATATATATATATATATATATATATATATATATATATATATATATATATATATATATATATATATATATATATATTATTTTCTGTCCTGTCAGCTATTTAAAATTAATGGATTTATTTAGATCATGTCCACAGTAATTCAAGTTTGTTGAATTCTAAAAAGAAAAATGGCTTTAAATTCAGGTTTTGAGATTATGTGGATGTCTTATTAGTCGTGTTTGTCAATATAATTATTATTTTGTCAATATAATTATTATATAGGTATACAGTAGTTGAAATTTTCTTGGTTGCAAAATTGTCTTAATTGTAAAAATTCAATCGTGTGAAAATAACAAAATTGTCGTAGAAAAATCTGATGCGTTGTAATTCTGCTTAGTTTAGCATAAGAGATATTATGTGTGAAGTAACTAGCGTCGGAAAGGGAACAACTAGCATTATAATTAATGGGTAGAAAATCGTACTAGATGGTGACTAGTATTAGGTGCATAGTCACTAGTAATAAATTAATATTCTGAAGAACGTATGTAATAATTGATAATACATTACCTACAGAACTCACAATAGCGTGATGCATCAAATGAACCAATCCACAAGGGCCACTACAAGACCTACAATCCGTGGTAGGTCAAGTTGATTTCCCGGTTGCAATTCTTATGACCATGTCGTAGCTCAGTCGATTAAGGCGCGTCTGGGAGCCTCTCGGAGGTAGGTTCGAACCCTCGTCACGGCTCTTGTGGATTTGTTCATTAACATTTGATAATATTAAGTTAAGGTAAACTATCATTTAACTGGTAGAAGCATCTTTAAGATTGTCAGTAGATTGCAGCGATGGAATGAGTGGGTGCTGTTGTATGTGTGTGTATATATATGTGTGAAACTATATATAACAATATGTCAATTATATTATAATGTACTTAGAGTGTGTCAGTTGGATAAGACTCGGTTCCTAAAATTCATTTGACCTTTCAAAAAAAAATAGTGAACGTAACCACTACCATTGAAAAAGGTTAAATTATCTCTTGTCTTAACTCGTAAGGATTAAGGGAGTTCATTCAGAAGAGCGGCACTCAGAGAAGCATTCAATGGAGAAGCACTCAGTGGAGCAGTCGAAGGCAAGCCACTCAGAGAAAATGGCCATGACAGTTTTATGTAGTAAGGCTCTCAGTGACTTGGCGTAACTCACCGACAGTCACCTCCATGGAGCAGAATTAATGTCATTCTTTACCCATGTAGCAGACAACACCCTTCAGTGTGACGTACTGGCATCTTAGGTACCTTCCACCTAGCAAGCTGAAGCTGTCAGTTCCGTTCAGAGCCTGATTACATCAACGATGGGATCTCATACCCTCATGAAAGATCTCATACCATGGGATGGGATCTCAGGGGATACCTCGATGGAGCATCTCTCTCTTCCACCTTACTCTTGAATTGCTTGTGACCAAAAAGTTTATCTCCTGTAACTCTCTATATTTATATTTAATTATATTATTTAAAACATACATCGACATATAATATATCTGTTTTCAATGTATGTAAATAAAATGAAAAAGCCATCAACTGAACATACATTTTAAGAAACATTTTAGTTGGTCATTCCAAGGCTCTCTAGTCTCTACACCTTTCATAACCTACAAGCACTGCAAGCCAGACATCAGACACAAGTTGACCAGACCACACACTAGAAAGTGAAGGGACGACGACGTTTCGGTCCGTCCTGGACCATTCTCAAGTCGATTGTGAGAATGGTCCTGGACGGACCGAAACGTCGTCGTACCTTCAATTTCTAATGTGTGGTCTGGTCAACATACTTCAGCCACGTTATTGTGACTCATCGCCTGCATCAGACACAAGTATCTTAAAGTACGAGTGGAGCGAAAAAATATCTCGAATCAAAATTTTCTAGTGAGGCAGCCTGTCCTTCAAACAAAGGCCCAAAGTCTATTCCAGGCACCCGCCAAACCCCCAGCTGTTTATGAACGAAAAACGATTACACACGACTCACAACTGATGACGTCCGAACACTTCCGGAACAAGTGCTTCACTGACGACTTTTGTTCGAACCACAACGCTGTAAATGCTTCACCCACGTACTACAAACACAGATAATCGCCAACAGAACCTAAACACCTAACCTAACCAGTGCCTAAATATGCACAATATTCTAATATATAATAATATTAATTTATATTTGAGAAAAGTTCTGTTTAGAATGAACAGCATGTTAAAACTGACGAATGTGTCTTTGGGGTCGACCGCTGGATGGAAAGGACTTGGTCCGAGGACAGGTTGAGTCTGGATCTAACATGATTATTTTGAATTTTACGGACCTCGGGAGTGTCATGACATTAAATTATATATCTTTGAATCTTAATTGAAGTCGAATTTTTATTTTGGTGTCGGAATTTACAGAACAAAAGGTAAATAAATTCAGATAATGTAGTAATGTTGGGCATTTGTGATAAGTTATAATTTTTTTACTGCAGCTAAACTAGTGATTATTCAATGTGGCCGAGAAATAGGTGTCCGTAATAGTTATGATAACTTTCTACCCTCTCTGGTAATAACTTTTGTTCACCGATGCTGGAAATAACTTTTGTTCAGCAACGATGGTAATAAATAGTGATTTAATAACAGCACTTTTGAGAAATTCAAGTTTTATGCACAAAGTAATCCCATTAACGTGACGTATCTATGAGAAAATCAGTAGGAGCCGTGAGGAGGGTTCGACCCTATGCACTGGGGGTACTCCCAAGCACACGCCTTAACCCACTACACCACGACATGGTCAAAAAGCATTTTAACCTGGTATTCAGTTGAATCCTCTAGGATTCCTACAGCGTAAACGGAAGCCTAACCAGGATTTCACACAATGACCCCCCCCCCCACATGCACTCTGGCTTGTAGTCTAGAAATTCTACCTCCCACGCTTCTCTTCAACATGATATGACAGTATTTTTTCTTAAAGTTTTAAGATTTCAAGAGGAAGTTAGCTTAGTGATTTTTCCAAGATGGCGGCGGGAGTGTCATCGCTAAGGGAAACATTTTAGCGCGAAAAAGAACACAGTGAAGGGGCTGAGCACCGGGATGTAGGCTGAGGAGATGATTGGTTATATGTTACTCAAATCAACCAATCAGCAAGTAACCCAAGGGTACCATTAGTAACTGCAAGCTTGGTGGATTAGGAGGTGTCACCTTGCCTCAGGACCTCGTGGTGGGGTGGGCGGACACGGACCATTCTCCCCGAGTTTCACAGAATTCGTCAGTTGCACGTCAAGCTGAGGCTTTGTTGCACACTGGAGGCTACAGTCCGTTGCAAGGAGTCTAGGTAGCGGTAGGGGGTGTTACTCGCCGGTCTCACAAGCTGCAAAGCGTCGTGAGACGAAGTGCTAGTCAGGCGCCTAGTGTGTGTGTGTGTTGTGTCCGTCCTACTAAGCAGAAGGTTTGAGTGGAAGGTCATTGTTTGACTCCTTAGCTAACTCAAGAAGTTCCACATTTCCTAACGACATTCCCAGCCGAGGAGGACTGGTAGGCATTGAGGTAATTAGTGCAGAGAGTTGTGGCATGCAAGAGCAAGTAAGTGTTGTGACTACCCAGTGTGAGCTATACCAGAGGAGGGGGAGGGCATTTCGTGTGAGCATTCAGGTGCTAACCATTATTATATAGTGGCATTGGACATTGTATATTGAGCAGTGCAATGGCGTCATGTGTGACCAGAGACAGTTCCAGTGAAGAGATAGTAGTGGTCATCAGTCAGCAGTGGTAATGTCTGGGAGAGAACCACTCAGTACTACAGTAACCAAACACAGTGAGGACCAGGGGTTAGGGGGTCAGGAGCCAGTGGCCAGGGACCAGGGACCAGGGGCCAGGAGCCAGGGGCCAGGGGGCCAGGAGCCAGGGACCAGGGGCCAGGAGCCAGGGGCCAGGGCCCAGGGGCCAGGGACCAGGAGCCAGGCGTCAGCGGCCAGGGGTCAGGGGGCCGGGGCCAGGAGCCAGCGGCCAGGGGCCAGCGGCCAGGGGTCAGGGGCCAGGGACCAAGAGCCAGGGGCCAGCCAGACCAGCAGCCAGGGACCAGGAGCCGGGGACCAGGAGCCACGGGCCAGGATTCAACAAGCATGTTCGAAAGCTCTTGCGAACCTTTGCATCTTTTCTTAATATTTTGCGGCTTTGCTTATTAAACTGTTAGAATCGAAACTGCCCAATGAAATGTTATTATTGTTATAAACAGCCTCCTGGTGCTTCGGAGCTCATAAACTGTTTAATAGATGTAAACAAAGCAGCCAGAGGTTGAGAAAAGATGAATAGGTTTCGTAAGTAATTGAGAAACTGCTTGTTGGGCTCCTGGGTTTTCTAATTACGTCACAAGTGCACCTGCAGTCAACGGCAGGTGGTCGAGATTAATGTCCAGACAACAGTGTATAGCCGCACCAGGTGGGCGGGGGTGTGGGCCGTCCTTGACTAAGAGTGTGGAGGCAGCAGTTGCTTAAGTCTCCCCTGCAACAGCGACGTCGCGTTCCAGCAACAAGCACACGAGTGGAAGTCAATCCATCAGCGTATAATAGGGACTTCAGATGTGTTGATCAGCAACATTCCCTGCCCTTCCCTCAGTCCTCCCTTGTTATAGTCGTTCGCAGAAACTAATTTGGAATTCGTGCATTTATTTTGATATCGATTATTGACTCTTTGATAATTATTTATATATATTTGATGGTGCATTATTTATAATTTAATTGTAGAGAATTCAGAGTTTGATTTACTGTTCTTGTCTAGTGAGAAGTAATAATTTTAGTATATAGTACTTGATTGTCGGATCTTTCATTCTTACTGTGACACTCCAAGAGAGAGTGTGAGAGAAGGTCAGATTTTTTTTTTTTTAGTTTAAAGAGCCTATATGCAGTTAAACTTTAAGTTTATGGCTGAAACTGTTATCGTAACTTGTATTGCTTTTGCATCAAATTTTATTTTTGAGTATAATTGCTCTGTTTCTGCACCCCCTTCTCTCTGTTATTTATTTATAGACCTGTGCTGAGCTGTTACACTGACTGCTGTACACTGTGCTGAGCTGTTACACTGACTACTGTACACTGTGCTGAGCTGTTACACTGACTACTGTACACTGTGCTGAGCTGTTACACTGACTACTGTACACTGTGCTGAGCTGTTACACTGACTACTGTACACTGTGCTGAGCTGTTACACTGACTACTGTACACTGTGATGAGCTGTTACACTGACTGCTGTACACTGTGCTGAGCTGTTACACTGACTATTGTACACTGTCCTGAGCTGTTACACTGACTACTGTACACTGTGCTGAGCTGTTACACTGACTATTGTACACTGTGCTGAGCTGTTACACTGACTATTGTACACTGTGCTGAGGCTGTTACACTGACCACTGTACACTGTGAGAGACAACAGAAGGTGAGGCTAGAGGCCGCTGCTGACTCTGTGAGGCAGTGGGCTTCGGCTGGAGATTAGTCGCTTCCAGCTAAGGCTGGAAGCTTGAGCAAGTCTGAGAATTTCTGGGTATCCCAGTCTCATATTGACATAGGTGATTGCACAGAGTATTAGCTGGCGAGTTGAGTGAAATCTACGCTGTGGGGAGAGAAGTCGTCCTGTGGGGAACAGCTGCTGGTGTTGGACACCAGAGGGTCGTCTGTGAGCAGCACCACTCCCTGGGCACGCTGTGGGGGCCAGGTCGTCGGGGAAGAGAAGAGGAAGTCAGGTCGTCATGGTGGTGTCCTCAATCCCTCTTCCTCTCCTGTGGTGCAGAGGGAGAAAGTTCATGGACGCTGGAGTTCATAGACGTTGTCTCTCTCTGACGATCACCGATAAATCAAATTATTAAGAGCCCTAGTGTAATGGTAGGGCAGAATTTCTGAGTTTCTTGTTGGATGGAAATAAATTGTTTATTTTGTTGTCAAGTGTTTAGTGAAGAAGCAAGAGAGAGGGAGCCTGGCCCAGCCCGCCCTTCCACTCTCTCTTTACCCAAGTTTAAATGAGTCCGGCGAGCGCTGTGTTAGAGCAGGGGGGGGGGTGTTCCCTAGGGAGGACGACAGGGGCAGGGGGGTCAGAGTCCCCTTGAGGGGTGCGGGGAGGTGGATAGGGGGATCATGGCCCCTGTGGGAGGGAGCGGGGGGGCAGGAGTAACTTTTGTTTATGGTGTGAGGGGGGGGGAGGGGAAGATGGGGAGTAAAGATGCAAAGGTCCTGGTGATGTGAAAAGTTTAGAGATGGGAAATATAGTATAAGTAATAATGGAAAGCTTATACCGTCCGCCTTGCTGACACATCCTTGCATAATGTAGAATGTAAAATTACAGTGGAAGCCCAGGTCACATATCATGTATTTTAGGCCTGTGTGCCAGACTTTGTCGAAGGCTTTCGATACATATATGAGCACTATATTACATTGCTATTTTTTCCTCATCGCATTGGCTATATTTTCATAGCTCAGGGTTGGAGGTTTTTGGGTCCCTCTGCGGTTTCTAAACCCACCATGTTGTCTGGGGTTATACGCGTGTTCCTCTTCCAGGCACCTCATAAGTTTCTGGTTAATTACTTTTCGAATATTTTGGCTAGCTCTTGGAGAAAGGAAATTGGTGTGTAATTTTCTATTTGATTTTGGGGAGGGTTTCCCCCGGCTTAGGAAGTAATCTGGTGGTGGCATTTTTGATGTGTTATCTTGAGGTTATCTTGAGTTGATTTCGGGGCTTTAGTGTCCCCGAGGCCCGGTCCTCGACCAGGCCTCCACCCCCAGGAAGCAGCCCGTGACAGCTGACTAACACCCAGGTACCTATTTTACTGCTAGGTAACAGGGGCATAGGGTGAAAGAAACTCTGCCCATTATTTCTCGCTGGCGCCCGGGATCGACCCCGGACCACAGGATCACAAGTCCAGCGTGCTGTCCGCTCGGCCGACCGGCTCCCAAACTTGGGCTCCGGCTCGGCCCAACAGCTCCGGCTGTTGCGAACACTCCAAAAGCAATATTTGTGTACATTGATGGATTGCAATTACGTGGAAGTTAATACTATTTTCTTTACTCTGTTAATGTCCGAGACCATGTTCGTACAAGATTCAATTAGTTTTTTGTTTTGTTTTTATCTCTGCGATAGTTATGTTTCATAAGGTGACACTCATGGCGCATGTTAACGTCTATATCCCACGTTGGCAATAATGTTGCAGCTCTGATATCAACTAGATTTGTAATTTATTTTTCTGTGGTGGGGCGAAGGGTGACATTTTCCCTTAGGAAAGAGGATGGTCTTCAGGTCATAGCCCACAAGGGAAAAGGCATTACCTATCCAGCCTTGGGCGATAGGTAATGGTTGGGAAGCGCCGAATTGTCTGGGTGAACAAAGATGGGAGGGAGTAAACAGGGAATTGATGATCACGGAATTGCTAGATTGAACAGAAATGTGAGAGCTAGACAGAATTTTTGTTTCCATATTCGGGGAACAAGAAACCTCTTAGACTTATTGAGATGCTCCATAGGGCCAACTACTGATCTAAGCAACCCCCCATAACAGTTGCCTAACTCCCGGGTACCTATTTACTGCCCAAAGTCTAGTGAAAAGAAACGTGCGTAACCGTCTCTCTCCCACTCGGGAATCGAACGCTGAAACCTCGTTTGTGTGCCAAAGACGCAGCCCGCTGTTTGGCGGAGAAGATGGAGAAGAGAGAGGATGGAGTAGAAGTGAGAGAAGATAAACGTGAGGGGGGAGAAAAGAGAAGAAAGAGGCCTGGGATCAGAACAAAGAGCAAGAGACAGGCAAGATAAGACAGGCGCACCGGACAGCATCAGCCACTCCCGCTGAGGTCAGTGTGTTGAAGAGACGGTCTGAGATATAATACACGACCGGCTGAGAGAGAGAGAGAGGGGGAGATGCCTGTGTATATGTGCACTGAGGGGAAGAGGCGAGGTGGCGGCGTCGTGGAATGGCGAGGGGTGGTAGAGGAGGCGACGGGGTGGCGAGGAGTGGCGAGACACGTGATCACAGTCACACTGGGATGCAATTGACATCATCTGGTTGGACAGATGAGAAACAGAGCGAGGCTGGGAATGGGAGGGTGGGGGGGGGGATGGAGATGGACCGGAGTCTCCTGAGAGATCGACAAGTAGTTGGAAAATAGACCTATGATACGGAAAGTTAAGGTTTAACTTCAGCCTCCTCTCTCTCTCTCTCTCTCTCTCTCTCTCTCTCTCTCTCTCTCTCTCTCTCTCTCTCTCTCTCTCTCTCTCTCTCTCTCTCTCTCTCTCTCTCTTTCTTTCTCTTTCATTGTTTCCTTTTAAATTATGGCTCAGATCTTCAGATCTTAAACTTTTTTGTAAGGAAATGTTTTATTTACTATTAAGTTATAGTCGTGTTAAGTGGATCTGTATAGTGAATACGGAACCATCTGTGAGCTCTCACGTAGTCCTGAACAGATGTGCCCCTGAAGTGTTGTGGCCCTGAAGAGATGTGGCCCTGAAGTGTTGTGGCCCTGAAGAGATGTGGCCCTGAAGAGATGTGGCCCTGAAGTGTTGTGGCCCTGAAGTGTTGTGCCCCTGAAGAGATGTGCCCCTGAAGAGATGTGGCCCTGAAGTGTTGTGGCCCTGAAGTGATGTGGCCCTGAAGAGATGTGGCCCTGAAGAGATGTGCCCCTGAAGAGATGTGGCCCTGAAGAGATGTGGCCCTGAAGAGATGTGGCCCTGAAGAGATGTGCCCCTGAAGAGATGTGCCCCTGAAGAGATGTGGCCCTGAAGAGATGTGCCCCTGGAGAGATGTGGCCCTGAAGAGATGTGCCCCTGGAGAGATGTGGCCCTGAAGAGATGTGCCCCTGAAGAGATGTGGCCCTGAAGAGATGTGGCCCTGAAGAGATGTGGCCCTGAAGAGATGTGGCCCTGGAGAGATGTGCCCCTGAAGAGATGTGCCCCTGAAGAGATGTGGCCCTGAAGAGATGTGCCCCTGAAGAGATGTGGCCCTGAAGTGATGTGGCCCTGAAGAGATGTGGCCCTGAAGAGATGTGCCCCTGAAGAGATGTGGCCCTGAAGAGATGTGGCCCTGAAGTGTTGTGGCCCTGAAGTGTTGTGCCCCTGAAGAGATGTGCCCCTGAAGAGATGTGCCCCTGAAGAGATGTGCCCCTGAAGAGATGTGCCCCTGAAGAGATGTGCCCCTGAAGAGATGTGGCCCTGAAGAGATGTGCCCCTGGAGAGATGTGGCCCTGAAGAGATGTGCCCCTGAAGAGATGTGCCCCTGAAGAGATGTGCCCCTGGAGAGATGTGGCCCTGAAGAGATGTGGCCCTGAAGAGATGTGGCCCTGAAGAGATGTGGCCCTGGAGAGATGTGCCCCTGAAGAGATGTGCCCCTGAAGAGATGTGCCCCTGGAGAGATGTGGCCCTGAAGAGATGTGGCCCTGAAGAGATGTGCCCCTGGAGAGATGTGGCCCTGAAGAGATGTGCCCCTGGAGAGATGTGGCCCTGAAGAGATGTGCCCCTGAAGAGATGTGCCCCTGAAGAGATGTGCCCCTGAAGAGATGTGCCCCTGAAGAGATGTGCCCCTGAAGAGATGTGGCCCTGAAGAGATGTGGCCCTGAAGAGATGTGGCCCTGAAGAGATGTGGCCCTGGAGAGATGTGCCCCTGAAGAGATGTGCCCCTGAAGAGATGTGCCCCTGGAGAGATGTGGCCCTGAAGAGATGTGGCCCTGAAGAGATGTGGCCCTGAAGAGATGTGGCCCTGAAGAGATGTGGCCCTGGAGAGATGTGCCCCTGAAGAGATGTGCCCTGAAGAGATGTGGCCCTGGAGAGATGTGGCCCTGGAGAGATGTGCCCCTGAAGAGATGTGCCCCTGGAGAGATGTGGCCCTGGAGAGATGTGGCCCTGAAGAGATGTTATGGTTAAAATTCGACTTTTAAGTAAGCTTAGTTATTTCCCTCAGGTCCATCCTGCACATCAGCCTAGAACTGAGTATAATATATTACTCTGTTATTTACATGTACGTTGAGGGAAATGAAGGGAATTAAGAATTCTACATAATATGTTATATAATATTTTATATATCATATAATATATTAGAAGATAACAGTATATTCATACTGAGAAATAATGACAATGCATGAGTTATATTCGGAATGATACGCGTTTGAAATCAGGAACATTTCTAAAATTAAATTCCTTGAAGCTAATTCGGCAATTATGTTGTATTCTCAAAATAGAAACAAATTGGTTATTATTAAAGAAACATAAAATTATCGGTCTGTTACCGTTATAAGGATTAGCGTAATAAACTGGATATTAAGATGCTCAATTAGCATATTGAATTAGCAACCTGGAAGTTGTTGCAAATTTAGCAAATTTCCTTGATTGAGGCCAACGAACCACACTTGCATTCTTGGTCGCCCGGGAGACAATTAGCCTCGAATGATTTTAAGGAAATGTTCACTGATTTCCCACCGGCGTTTTGATTGGCAGTTGTCTAACTGCTGATTGTTCGGTATGTAAATATTGGAGACCAGTCAGCGAGACTTGACTGGCAACATTTTAATGGCACAAATCAGGAGAAAGTGCCAAATCGGTCCGACTATATAATACTTGACAATGAAAATGTTGTTTTCAGATTTCTTTCCTGTTGGCGTTGGGGGGTTGTTTGCATGCTTTTCAGATGCGAGGGATTCGTTTAGTCATTTAATTGATTAGTCCACTACGGGCTCACCATAGCCCGTGCTGCTTGGAACTTTTTGTTCCAAGTAGCGAGTCTTAAACAACAACAACATTCCATGGGGGGTCAGTTATCTCCATTAACAGCGCTATAGCGCCCAAGGTAACCCATCTCCTGCCATCAATGCAGGATATTGTGCAACCGTAAATGTGTGTATTTTCCTAACCTTCAGCTGCTTCCTTTAACATTGTATTGCCGTCATGGGGGTCCAGAAATTATTCCTCTGACATGGATATATATAACGAACTCTCGGATGTAATTTATTACAAAGCGTTAAAAAATAACGCACTCTTGTGTACGTCAAAGTGACATATTTGGAAGCAAATTTGAGGAGAGGTTTATGTGAAGCTCGGTGTAGACTCGATGTAAACTAATTTCTCAGAATTTAGCATTTTTGGAGTTTGAATTTTTTGTGAATATAGAGCAGGATATTAAACACAGGTAATTAATGCCGTGTACTATGACCCACCAGCTGACTGGTCGTCTTTGATGAAGACTGCGTGTTGGGGAAAAATAAGATATAAAATTATTCTGTCACACACCTCTCGAGTGGAAATTAAATGTTAAGACTAATCTGGCTTTATATCGTCATTTGCGTTCTCAATTGGGTACAAACGAGAGCTAAAGCTGATGAACATAAACATGTTTTAATAATGTTAGATTCAATCCACTGTAGCATAAATCTGTAGGACTTCGAACTCTGCCTTAAACGTGGGAAATGGCTGTCGTGCCAACGAGGTGATAGATATTGTGAGGATATTTTGAGGCACGATCTCCAATCTCCGATGATCCATGTGAGTGAAATTTGAATAGATTATTGTAAAAAAATCGAATATCACAACAAATTTTAAAGATATATTTTAAGTGATGAACACTAAAATTAACTTAGAATTGGGGTTCGAATATCATAGATCAGCAGCTGTGGAGGTGTGACAAGCTCAAGTAAGTTCAGTGCTTTATATCCATCTATTTATGTTTGCAGGATCGAGCTGTTAGCTCTTGGACTCCGCCTTTCTAACCCTTGATTGTTTAATGTATTGACTCCATAGCTATTTTCCCCATCATGTCTACTATATATTTCTCATACACTCACATACACAATTTCAGGGCGCAGCCTTCAACAGCTGTTTGACTCCTAGGTACTTATTTACTGCTAGGTAAACAGAGGTATTAGGTGAAAGAATCTCTGAATAATTAGTTGTCTTCTTGTGGAATCAAACCACCATACAAGACGGCCTTAAACTATCCCATCTCAACTGATAACACAATAAATATTTACGATTTACCAAGTTGATAGATTGCCTCGAGCCATCAGGTAATCGTCCACTTTACTTTGACATATATATATATATATATATATATATATATATATATATATATATATATATATATATATAATATGCAAAGAAACATGAATGGTCCCCAGGCGTATATACAACTGAAAACTCCACACCCCAGAAGGATTCGAACCCAGACAGCCAGGAGCACTATGCACCATGGCGTACCTGGTTCCTTAACCACTCGACCACCATGAGGAACCAGGAACCAGATTCGCCATGGTGCATAGTGCTCCTGGCTGTCTGGGTTCGAATCCTTCTGGGGTGTGGAGTTTTCAGTTATATATATATATATATATATATATATATATATATATATATATATATATATATATATATATATATATATATATATATATATATATAATAACAACATAGCTCATAACCTGCTTGTGAGAGCTGTGGGTACAAACCAAAGAGAATAACCACTTCTAACATTTATTATAACAAAAATGACCTTAATAACTACCACAAAAGAATAAGTAATAATTAATGAAAAAAGACCCCTAAACACTTGGCTTTATACAAGATCATAAATAAATATATATACAGGTGAGATTTTTACGTTAATCAAAAGGGGTGCAATGACTTTATACAGAAATGGTACGCGTCTACTGTCTCCTGGGGAGGTGAGAGTAGATGTTACTGCTGAGAGCACGAAGTGTATTCTGATCACTGGACGCTGGCGAGTCGTATATATATATGGATGAATGGCATCAGAGATAGCGCGAATCTTATAAGTAACCCATGGTTCTGATGTCCCAGGAGATGGGTATAGGGTTCACTACCGCCCCCACAAGATAGGTCTGAGGGCCTAGGAGATGGGTATGGGGTCGGCAGTTAAACAATTAGCGAGTGGTGTCTAGACCCTTGTCCAGACAGCAGGTGTCCAGGTGTCTCGGGTACTGTAAGGTGAAGAGAGGAGGGGGGGTCTATCTATACACCCAATATGTATTGTCATCACTATCGAGGCCGATTGTGACGATAACGTCAATATAACGGTGCTGTAATTTATACCAGTACATCACATATTTAACGGATTGGTTGATTTGGTAAAAAATAATTGCGTTTTATAAGATAGAAGGATTGAATATATTCTCCATACGTAACTATCCCAGCCTATCTTGTTTCATTGAGTTAACAGTCTTATCTTCTTACGATTTCATGTTCCTTTAATTATTCACCATTTGTATTGCTACACAAACAGTTGTAATCCCAAAGCGTGTAACAGCATCGTCTTGGACACTAGTTACTGAAAACATACGTGTGAACACCGCAGACTGTGTCGCATGTTTTGTCCACCTGAGCTGCATAATAGCTTATCAAGATTGTTATAGCTAGCAAAAGCGGGTTTGGGGTTCAGTTCCTGAAACCTTTTCCACTATTGCACAGGAGATGGGTATGGGGTCACTACCGCCCACAAGGATGGGTCTGAGGGCCCAGAGATGGGTATGGGGTTCACTACCGCCCACAGGAAGGGGGTCTGAGTGCCCAGAGATGGGTATGGGGTTCACTACCGCCCACAGGAAGGGGGTCTGAGTGCCCAGAGATGGGTATGGGGTTCACTACCGCCCACAGGAAGGGGGTCTGAGTGCCCAGAGATGGGTATGGGGTTCACTACCGCCCACAAAAATGGGTCTGAGGGCCCAGGAGATGGGTATGGGGTTCACTACCGCCCACAAGGATGGGTCTGAGGGCCCAGGAGATGGGTATGGGGTTCACTACCGCCCACAGGATGGGTCTGAGGGCCCAGAGATGGATATGGGGGTTCACTACCGCCCACAGGATGGGTCTGAGAGCCCAGGAGATGGGAATGGGGTTCACTACTGTCCAAAGGATGGGTCTGAGGGCCCAGGAGATGGGTATGGGTTCACTACCGCCCACAGGATGGGTCTGAGATCCCAGGAGATGGGAATGGGGTTCACTACCGTCCAAAGGATGGGTCTGAGGGCCCAGGAGATGGGTATGGGGTTCACTACCGCCCACAGGATGGGTCTGAGGACCCATTATCATTGAACAAAATCACCACAGTAAACAGGAAATATCACTGCAATAAATTTTACAATAATAATAATAGATTACTATAATTATTCAGTACATAACACATTGGACAAGTTAATTACTGCGTAAAATAATTGTTTCTTAAAAAAGTTACTAGTTACAAGGGGGAACAGGCGCAAATATAGCACCAGGAACCTGGGGACAAAGAACAGTGGCATATTATATATTTCTATTTCGACCCCGGTTTTACATTTTTAACTTTGCGTGCTAGAGAAGTAACCTACGATATCAGATCACGGTCAAAGTAGCGCGATATATCTGGAAAAAAAGGTTTTAACTTTTGTTATCGTCCGGAATATTTGCAGAATCTATTTTCCGGTTCATTTACTGCACTGTTTTCGGTATGATGATGATGAATTATGAATTGACATGTTAATGTTGCTGTGTCTGGAGTTAAGCTTACAGGTAAGTTTTCTTGATGCTACGCTGAGGAGACTAGGAGGCTCACTGATGAGGAGACTACACTCTCGCTACCAACCTCGTCCTCGCCACCCTTTCGTTATCGCCATCCTCTCGTTCTCGCCACCCCCTCGCCACCCCCTCGCCACCCCCTCGCCACCCCCTCGCCACTACTACGACCTCGCCACCCCCTCGCCACTACTACGACCTCGCCACCCCCTCGCCACCCCCTCGCCACCACTACGACCTCGCCATCTCTAACACACGTGTTCATTAACACCGCCACAGATGGTGAACTGCGACAAGACACGACCCTTTCATTACTGATGCTTCCTTAACAACTTTCTCATTATATCATCCTTGACGACCTCATTAATTAGTGCATCAAGGCTGAGGGTCCTTCGGGCCAGCACTGAGAGGGCTTCCACCACCCTGGCTACTGCACCGCCCTCTCCACCTCCTCCTGATCCTCCTTCTCCTCCTCGTCCATCTTTTACTAATTTAGTTTTGCCTACACTTTCCTTTTCAATCATTTACCAACACTAATTTTTTTACAGGATCTTTTACTTTCTTGTGATGGATTTACGTTGATTAAATAATAATTTTACGTGATTAGACTAAGCCGCAACATGTCCATTTTCCGTTCAGTTGATCCTACCACTTTCCAGCATCCACTCTCCTCCTGAAGTCTTTCCGGATCAAGCTTTCTGTGATGGCAGCTTTCTGTCTTTGGGGGCCACGAAGACCAACAGGCTGACAGATCCAGATATAATCGGGGAACGCTGCTAGCCACAGGCGAGGCTCAGGGGAGTAGACGCATTCTCAAAACTGGGTACAGGTAAACTGCAGGTAAACAGGAATTGCAACTCGCCCTGAGACTCAAGATCGCTGTAGCTCTTGTTGGGATTTAGCTCTCGGGCCAAATTATGTTATTCAGCGACATGGTTTTTCTCCAGTCTATTTACATTCAAGTCCCCAATTATTGCTACGTTTGTGATTGACAGGCGAACAGTGATTGGTAAACGGTGATTGACAGGTGTCAACATTAGGCCAACAGTAACAGGTGCCAACATTGGGTAAACATTGATGACTAACAGGTACCACCATTAGACAGTAATGATTAACAGGTGTCAACATTAGGCAATGATGATTGACAAGTGCCGAAATTAGGCAAACATGGATTACAACGTGCAAACATTAAACAGTGATTGACAGGTGTCAAACCTGTTCATTTATTATCACCGCAATCCTTCTCTTTCTTCCTCTTCGTCTCCTTACTACTGTACTATTGTCTTAATTCATTCTTCATTGACTTATGAGGGCCACGATTCTAAACATCTTAGGAACTGTGTTTAATCCTGACAAACGTCTTAGGAAATGTGGTAAACACTTTTGGAATGTTTTAGTCATTACGATACAATGTAAGAAGGTGCAAAATGACTGACTCCTTCCCGTCAGCGTCTTAGCAAGTTTATTATGTCGGTATGTCGACAACAGTATGTTTGAACGGTATGTCGACAACAGTATGTTTGAACGGTATGTCGACAACAGTATGTTTGAACGGTATGCCGTTCAAACTGAATGCAGTTTGGATGCCAACAGGTATTTTGAACGACAACAGTCATGCAGTTTGAACGACAACAGGTATTTTCAACGACAACAGACATGCAGTTTGAACGACAACAGGTATTTTGAACGACAACANCCCTGAAGAGATGTGCCCCTGAAGAGATGTGGCCCTGAAGAGATGTGCCCTGAAGAGATGTGCCCTGAAGAGATGTGGCCCTGAAGAGATGTGTCCCCTGAAAGAGATGTGGCCCTGAAGTGTGGTTGTGGCCCCTGAAGAGATGTGCCCCTGAAGAGATGTGCCCCTGAAGAGATGTGGCCCTGAAGAGATGTGGCCCTGAAGAGATGTGGCCCTGAAGAGATGTGGCCCTGAAGAGATGTGGCCCTGGAGAGATGTGCCCCTGAAGAGATGTGCCCTGGAGAGATGTGGCCCTGGAGAGATGTGGCCTGAAGAGATGTTATGGTTAAAATTCGACTTTAAGTAAGATTTATTTCCTCTCGGTCCATCCTGCACATCAGCCTAGAACTGAGTATAATATATTACTCTGTTATTTACATGTACGTTGAGGGAAATGAAGGGAATTAAGAATTCTACATAATATGTTATATAATATTTTATATATCATATAATATATTAGAAGATAACAGTATATTCATACTGAGAAATAATGACAATGCATGAGTTATATTCGGAATGATACGCGTTTGAAATCAGAACATTTCTAAATTAAATTCCTTGAAGCTAATTCGGCAATTATGTTGTATTCTCAAAATAGAAACATTGGTTATTATTAAAGAAACATAAATTATCGTCTGTTACCGTTATAAGATTAGCTGTTACCGTTATAAGGATAGCGTATAAACTGGATTTAAGATGCTCTCAGCATATTGAATTAGCAACCTGGAAGTTGTTGCAAATTTAGCAAATTTCCTTGATTGAGGCCAACGAACCACACTTGCATTCTTGGTCGCCCGGGAGACAATTAGCCTCGAATGATTTTAAGGAAATGTTCACTGATTTCCCACCGGCGTTTTGATTGGCTGTTGTCTAACTGCTGATTGTTCGGTATGTAAATATTGGAGACCAGTCAGCGAGACTTGACTGGCAACATTTTAATGGCACAATCAGGAGAAAGTGCCAAATCGGTCCGACTATATAACACTTGACAATGAAAATGTTGTTTTCAGATTTCTTTCCTGTTGGCGTTGGGGGGTTGTTTGCATGCTTTTCAGATGCGAGGGATTCGTTTAGTCATTTAATTGATTAATCCACTACGGGCTCACCATAGCCCGTGCTGCTTGGAACTTTTTGTTCCAAGTAGCGAGTCTTAAACAACAACAACATTCCATGGGGGTCAGTTATCTCCATTAACAGCGCTATAGCGCCCAAGGTAACCCATCTCCTGCCATCAATGCAGGATATTGTGCAACCGTAAATGTGTGTATTTTCCTAACCTTCAGCTGCTTCCTTTAACATTGTATTGCCGTCATGGGGTCCAGAAATTATTCCTCTGACATGGATATATATAACGAACTCTCGGATGTAATTTATTACAAAGCGTTAAAAAATAACGCACTCTTGTGTACGTCAAAGTGACATATTTGGAAGCAAATTTGAGGAGAGGTTTATGTGAAGCTCGGTGTAGACTCGATGTAAACTAATTTCTCAGAATTTAGCATTTTGGAGTTTGAATTTTTTGTGAATATAGAGCAGGATATTAAACACAGGTAATTAATGCCGTGTACTATGACCCACCAGCTGACTGGTCGTCTTTGATGAAGACTGCGTGTTGGGGAAAAATAAGATATAAAATTATTCTGTCACACACCTCTCGAGTGGAAATTAAATGTTAAGACTAATCTGGCTTTATATCGTCATTTGCGTTCTCAATTGGGTACAAACGAGAGCTAAAGCTGATGAACATAAACATGTTTTAATAATGTTAGATTCAATCCACTGTAGCATAAATCTGTAGGACTTCGAACTCTGCCTTAAACGTGGGAAATGGCTGTCGTGCCAACGAGGTGATAGATATTGTGAGGATATTTTGAGGCACGATCTCCAATCTCCGATGATCCATGTGAGTGAAATTTGAATAGATTATTGTAAAAAAATCGAATATCACAACAAATTTTAAAGATATATTTTAAGTGATGAACACTAAAATTAACTTAGAATTGGGGTTCGAATATCATAGATCAGCAGCTGTGGAGGTGTGACAAGCTCAAGTAAGTTCAGTGCTTTATATCCATCTATTTATGTTTGCAGGATCGAGCTGTTAGCTCTTGGACTCCGCCTTTCTAACCCTTGATTGTTTAATGTATTGACTCCATAGCTATTTTCCCCATCATGTCTACTATATATTTCTCATACACTCACATACACAATTTCAGGGCGCAGCCTTCAACAGCTGTTTGACTCCTAGGTACTTATTTACTGCTAGGTAAACAGAGGTATTAGGTGAAAGAATCTCTGAATAATTAGTTGTCTTCTTGTGGAATCAAACCACCATACAAGACGGCCTTAAACTATCCCATCTCAACTGATAACACAATAAATATTTACGATTTACCAAGTTGATAGATTGCCTCGAGCCATCAGGTAATCGTCCACTTTACTTTGACATATATATATATATATATATATATATATATATATATATATATATATATATATATATATATATATAATATGCAAAGAAACATGAATGGTCCCCAGGCGTATATACAACTGAAAACTCCACACCCCAGAAGGATTCGAACCCAGACAGCCAGGAGCACTATGCACCATGGCGTACCTGGTTCCTTAACCACTCGACCACCATGAGGAACCAGGAACCAGATTCGCCATGGTGCATAGTGCTCCTGGCTGTCTGGGTTCGAATCCTTCTGGGGTGTCGAGTTTTCAGTTATATATATATATATATATATATATATATATATATATATATATATATATATATATATATATATATATAATAACAACATAGCTCATAACCTGCTTGTGAGAGCTGTGGGTACAAACCAAAGAGAATAACCACTTCAAACATTTATTATAACAAAAATGACCTTAATAACTACCACAAAAGAATAAGTAATAATTAATGAAAAAAGACCCCTAAACACTTGGCTTTACACAAGATCATAAATAAATATATATACAGGTGAGATTTTTACGTTAATCAAAAGGGGTGCAATGACTTTATACAGAAATGGTACGCGTCTACTGTCTCCTGGGGAGGTGAGAGTAGATGTTACTGCTGAGAGCACGAAGTGTATTCTGATCACTGGACGCTGGCGAGTCGTATATATATATGGATGAATGGCATCAGAGATAGCGCGAATCTTATAAGTAACCCATGGTTCTGATGTCCCAGGAGATGGGTATAGGGTTCACTACCGCCCCCACAAGATAGGTCTGAGGGCCTAGGAGATGGGTATGGGGTCGGCAGTTAAATAATTAGCGAGTGGTGTCTAGACCCTTGTCCAGTTAGCAGGTGTCCAGGTGTCTCGGGTACTATAAGGTGAAGAGAGGAGGGGGGGTCTATCTATACACCCAATACGTATTGTCATCACTATCGATGCCGATTGTGACGATAACGTCAATATAACGGTGCTGTAATTTATACCAGTACATCACATATTTAACGGATTGGTTGATTTGGTAAAAAATAATTGCGTTTTATAAGATAGAAGGATTGAATATATTCTCCATACGTAACTATCCCAGCCTATCTTGTTTCATTGAGTAAACAGTCTTATCTTCTTACGATTTCATGTTCCTTTAATTATTCACCATTTGTATTGCTACACAAACAGTTGTAATCCCAAAGCGTGTAACAGCATCGTCTTGGACACTAGGTACTGAAAACATACGTGTGAACACCGCAGACTGTGTCGCATGTTTTGTCCACCTGAGCTGCATAATAGCTTATCAAGATTGTTATAGCTAGCAAAAGCGGGTTTGGGGTTCAGTTCCTGAAACCTTTTCCACTATTGCACAGGAGATGGGTATGGGGTTCACTACCGCCCACAGGAAGGGTCTGAGGGCCCAGAGATGGATATGGGGTTCACTACCGCCCACAAGGATGGGTTTGAGGGCCCAGGAGATGGGTATGGGGTTTACTACCGCCCACAGGATGGGTCTGAGGGCCCAGAGATGGATATGGGGGTTCACTACCGCCCACAGGATGGGTCTGAGAGCCCAGGAGATGGGTATGGGGTTCACTACCGTCCAAAGGATGGGTCTGAGGGCCCAGGAGATGGGTATGGGGTTCACTACCGCCCACAGGATGGGTCTGAGGACCCATTATCATTGAACAAAATCACCACAGTAAACAGGAAATATCACTGCAATAAATTTTACAATAATAATAATAGATTACTATAATTATTCAGTACATAACACATTGGACAAGTTAATTACTGCGTAAAATAATTGTTTCTTAAAAAAGTTACTAGTTACAAGGGGGAAGAGGCGCAAATATAGCACCAGGAACCTGGGGACAAAGAACAGTGGCATATTATATATTTCTATTTCGACCCCGGTTTTACATTTTTAACTTTGCGTGCTAGAGAAGTAACCTACGATATCAGATCACGGTCAAAGTAGCGCGATATATCTGGAAAAAAAGGTTTTAACTTTTGTTATCGTCCGGAATATTTGCAGAATCTATTTTCCGGTTCATTTACTGCACTGTTTTCGGTATGATGATGATGAATTATGAATTGACATGTTAATGTTGCTGTGTCTGGAGTTAAGCTTACAGGTAAGTTTTCTTGATGCTACGCTGAGGAGACTAGGAGGCTCACTGATTAGGAGACTACACTCTCGCTACCAACCTCGTCCTCGCCACCCTTTCGTTATCGCCATCCTCTCGTTCTCGCCACCCCCTCGCCACCCCCTCGCCACCACTACGACCTCGCCACCCCCTCGCCACCACTACGACCTCGCCATCTCCAACACACGTGTTCATTAACACCGCCACAGATGGTGAACTGCGACAAGACACGACCCTTTCATTACTGATGCCTCCTTAACAACTTTCTCATTATATCATCCTTGACGACCTCATTAATTAGTGCATCAAGGCTGAGGGTCCTTCGGGCCAGCACTGAGAGGGCTTCCACCACCCTGGCTACTGCACCGCCCTCTCCACCTCCTCCTGATCCTCCTTCTCCTCCTCGTCCATCTTTTACTAATTTAGTTTTGCCTACACTTTCCTTTTCAATCATTTACCAACACTAATTTTTTTACAGGATCTTTTACTTTCTTGTGATGGATTTACGTTGATTAAATAATAATTTTACGTGATTAGACTAAGCCGCAACATGTCCATTTTCCGTTCAGTTGATCCTACCACTTTCCAGCATCCACTCTCCTCCTGAAGTCTTTCCGGATCAAGCTTTCTGTGATGGCAGCTTTCTGTCTTTGGGGGCCACGAAGACCAACAGGCTGACAGATCCAGATATAATCGGGGAACGCTGCTAGCCACAGGCGAGGCTCAGGGGAGTAGACGCATTCTCAAAACTGGGTACAGGTAAACTGCAGGTAAACAGGAATTGCAACTCGCCCTGAGACTCAAGATCGCTGTAGCTCTTGTTGGGATTTAGCTCTCGGGCCAAATTATGTTATTCAGCGACATGGTTTTTCTCCAGTCTATTTACATTCAAGTCCCCAATTATTGCTAGCTCTGTGATTGACAGGCGAACAGTGATTGGTAAACGGTGATTGACAGGTGTCAACATTAGGCCAACAGTAACAGGTGCCAACATTGGGTAAACATTGATGACTAACAGGTACCACCATTAGACAGTAATGATTAACAGGTGTCAACATTAGGCAATGATGATTGACAGGTGCCGAAATTAGGCAAACATGGATTACAACGTGCAAACATTAAACAGTGATTGACAGGTGTCAAACCTGTTCATTTATTATCACCGCAATCCTTCTCTTTCTTCCTCTTCGTCTCCTTACTACTGTACTATTGTCTTAATTCATTCTTCATTGACTTATGAGGGCCACGATTCTAAACATCTTAGGAACTGTGTTAATCCTGACAAACGTCTTAGGAAATGTGGTAAACACTTTTGGAATGTTTTAGTCATTACGATACAATGTAAGAAGGTGCAAAATGACTGACTCCTTCCCGTCAGCGTCTTAGCAAGTTTATTATGTCGGTATGTCGACAACAGTATGTTTGAACGGTATGTCGACAACAGTATGTTTGAACGGTATGTCGACAACAGTATGTTTGAACGGTATGTCGACAACAGTATGTTTGAACGGTATGTCGACAACAGTATGTTTGAACGGTATGCCGTTCAAACTGAATGCAGTTTGGATGCCAACAGGTATTTGAACGACAACAGACATGCAGTTTGAATGACAACAGACATGCAGTTTGAACGACAACAGGTATTTTGAACGACAACAGACATGCAGTTTGAATGACAACAGACATGCAGTTTGAACGACAACAGGTATTTTGAACGACAACAGTCATGCAGTTTGAACGACAACAGTCATGCAGTTTGAACGACAACAGGTATTTTGAACGACAACAGTCATGCAATTTGAACAACAACAGACATGCAGTTTGAACGACAACAGACATGCAGTTTGTAGATCAACAAGAAAATTAGCTGTAATTGTTTACTCATAGAGAGTGAATTAAAAACAAAATATATACCATACCATCTGGGACAGCTACCATGGTATATCCCACAAGCATCCCAAACCAATGAAAACTCAAGAAAATCTGCGTAAAATCTCCTACCCTCCGCACTCCAGGAACGACAAACGTAGCAGATTTGGAGAAATAAAATTCGTAAGTTTCAGAGCCGCACTTTACTGCAATAAAATTTGCAGGAAACTGGCCCGGGGGCATTTGAAGGGTGTTTATAAAAGTGAAGCGAGTGGCGACAAGTTAGGAAGATTTGTGCGGCTTGGAAAGAGAATTGTTCTTGGTGGGTTCAGGAGCCCCCCACAGCTGTCTGTAAAAATGGAAAGTGATTGTCTGGAAATTGGGTTTCCTCGAGCATAACTTTGGGAGTAAGTTGTTCAAGTCGCTGTAACGTTTAAGCTCAGGTGACCGAAGTTATTGGGCATGACGACGCCAAGGGGGTAGCCCCTGTGTGGGGGGTTCTTGGGTGGGGGGGACCTGGTAGTGGGGACCTGGTAATGGGGGACCTGGAGAGAATTCCATTACATGTAGCAGCACTGCGTATATTAAAATATCACTTAGCGGAAAATTAAATCCTGAAACCGATCTAATTTCACGNCGCGGAATAAGCTCACTGTCTCATAATAGAGTTACGATGCGGGTAGCAAAATTGCTTCTTTGTTGAGTGGCTGAAAAGAGCGCGCTTCTCTTGGGAGGAACCGTTGCCGCTGACCAGGGAAGGCTCGTCTTAGACCGTTGGACGGTACTAGCAACAGGCAGGCTAGTAACAGCCGTTATTTTGTCTAGCATCCCATGTACAAGCACCGTGCTAGTACGGACCGTTGTATGGTCTCTCCTGAGTACTGTATTACTGTACTCTCATCATTGAGAGTACAGAACTTGCTCCCTAACTGGCTCATTAGAAGGACTACATAACTGGCTAATCTGTGGAAATACAAGACAATCGCACCTGCGAAGCTTCTCCTGGCAGCTGGTCTGAAAAACACATTAACTCGGGGGTGTGTGTTTTTAGTGAATAATGCACGCTGCTTCTGTCCTCACTCCCTCACAATCCCGGTAAGCCTCACACACACACACACACCCACACACACACACACACACACACACACACACACACACACACACACAGTCAGCATCTCATGTAATATGCAAGTTTCCTTTTACAACTTTCTTCTCCCCCCTTTTCGCTCCGGCTCTAATGACCTCCATAGAGGGTGGAGTGGTTGAGTCATTAAGAGGGGGAGGGGGAAAGAAAGACTGTGAAGGATCATAAGGGAAATTACTCCTGGGGCAGTTAAGGTAAGGGGAGAGGTAGGTCTTGTAGTAAGAGTATCTTACTACAAGGAGGCTTGTAGTAAGCCTCCTTGTCTTGCAGGAGGCTTGGGAACGAGTCTTACACTGGTCAAGACAGAAACCTCACGAAGAGTGTCAAAAAAAGACTAATGCACAAGTCTTAGAGGGAGTCAGTTGTGTCATGGGAACTTTTAACCGTCTGTTAACATTTATTTTTAGTGAATAGTGTTTTATACTGTATTAAACATTAATTTGTAAATATGTGTTATTTTTAAGAGGATGAGGCTGGGAAAAATACTGGGGCTGTAATTTGAGATCGAACACGCGTCCTTGGGGTGCCTAGACACACGTGCTACCGACCGTGGTGCAGAGTAACTGTTATATAGATTGGGGAGATGGTGTGTTACTATCTTCGTGGCGAGTCTCTCTCTTAGATGAAGTCAAAATAAGTGTCGTAAGACTCAAGAATGAGTGGTAACATGCTATATTTACAGCTAATGTTAGCTTAGGATAAATATTTACATGTTTATCTTAAGTTAAAATGTAAATGTTTATTTAGGAAATAAGGGTAACATGAGATGTTAATGTTTACATGTCATTAATGTTCAGAAGAGACCCTAATGTTTACGTAATGTAAATGTCAATTAGCATCTGGGAGGACGAACTAGAGTCGGTAAATTTAGTCGCTTGTTGCTGATCAATTCTATTAAACGGAAAATTAATGTCGCGGTTATGAAAATCCTGAAAATATTTATGAATAAGTTTTCATTGGAAAATCAAGGAAGACAGCCATTAAAGTAAATCTGTAGCTATATATATATATATTTTTTATTTTCTGTCCTGTCAGCTATTTAAAATTAATGGATTTATTTAGATCATGTCCACAGTAATTCAAGTTTGTTGAATTCTAAAAAGAAAAATGGCTTTAAATTCAGGTTTTGAGATTATGTGGATGTCTTAATAGTCGTGTTTGTCAATATAATTATTATTTTGTCAATATAATTGTTATTATATAGGTATACAGTAGTTGAAATTTTCTTGGTTGCAAAATTGTCTTAATTGTAAAAATTCAATCGTGTGAAAATAACAAAATTGTCGTAGAAAAATCTGATGCGTTGTAATTCTGCTTAGTTTAGCATAAGAGATATTATGTGTGAAGTAACTAGCGTCGGAAAGGGAACAACTAGCATTATAATTAATGGATAGAAAATCGTACTAGATGGTGACTAGTATTAGGTGCATAGTCACTAGTAATAAATTAATATTCTGAAGAACGTATGTAATAATTGATAATACATTACCTACAGAACTCACAATAGCGTGATGCATCAAATGAACCAATCCACAAGGGCCACTACAAGACCTACAATCCGTGGTAGGTCAAGTTGATTTCCCGGTTGCAATTCTTATGACCATGTCGTAGCTCAGTCGATTAAGGCGCGTCTGGGAGCCTCTCGGAGGTAGGTTCGAACCCTCGTCACGGCTCTTGTGGATTTGTTCATTAACATTTGATAATATTAAGTTAAGGTAAACTATCATTTAACTGGTAGAAGCATCTTTAAGATTGTCAGTAGATTGCAGCGATGGAATGAGTGGGTGCTGTTGTATGTGTGTGTATATATATGTGTGAAACTATATATAACAATATGTCAATTATATTATAATGTACTTAGAGTGTGTCAGTTGGATAAGACTCGGTTCCTAAAATTCATTTGACCTTTCAAAAAAAAATAGTGAACGTAACCACTACCATTGAAAAAGGTTAAATTATCTCTTGTCTTAACTCGTAAGGATTAAGGGGTTCATTCAGAAGAGCGGCACTCAGAGAAGCATTCAATGGAGAAGCACTCAGTGGAGCAGTCAAAGGCAAGCCACTCAGAGAAAATGGCCATGACAGTTTTATGTAGTAAGGCTCTCAGTGACTTGGCGTAACTCACCACAGTCACCTCCATGGAGCAGAATTAATGTCATTCTTTACCCATGTAGCAGACAACACCCTTCAGTGTGACGTACTGGCATCTTAGGCACCTTCCACCTAGCAAGCTGAAGCTGTCAGTTCCGTTCAGAGCCTGATTACATCAACGATGGGATCTCATACCCTCATGAGAGATCTCATACCATGGGATGGGATCTCAGGGGATACCTCGATGGAACATCTCTCTCTTCCACCTTACTCTTGAATTGCTTGTGACCTAAAAGTTTATCTCCTGTAACTCTCTATATTTATATTTAATTATATTATTTAAAACATACATCGACATATAATATATCTGTTTTCAATGTATGTAAATAAAATGAAAAAGCCATCAACTGAACATACATTTTAAGAAACATTTTAGTTGGTCATTCCAAGGCTCTCTAGTCTCTACACCTTTCATAACCTACAAGCACTGCAAGCCAGACATCAGACACAAGTTGACCAGACCACACACTAGAAAGTGAAGGGACGACGACGTTTCGGTCCGTCCTGGACCATTCTCAAGTCGATTGTGAGAATGGTCCTGGACGGACCGAAACGTCGTCGTACCTTCAATTTCTAGTGTGTGGTCTGGTCAACATACTTCAGCCACGTTATTGTGACTCATCGCCTGCATCAGACACAAGTATCTTAAAGTACGAGTGGAGCGAAAAAATATCTCGAATCAAAATTTTCTAGTGAGGCAGCCTGTCCTTCAAACAAAGGCCCAAAGTCTATTCCATGCACCCGCCAAACCCCCAGCTGTTTATGAACGAAAAACGATTAACACACGACTCACAACTGATGACGTCCGAACACTTCCGGAACAAGTGCTTCACTGACGACTTTTGTTCGAACCACAACGCTGTAAATGCTTCACCCACGTACTACAAACACAGATAATCGCCAACAGAACCTAAACACCTAACCTAACCAGTGCCTAAATATGCACAATATTCTAATATATAATAATATTTATTTATATTTGAGAAAAGTTCTGTTTAGAATGAACAGCATGTTAAAACTGACGAATGTGTCTTTGGGGCCGACCGCTGGATGGAAAGGACTTGGTCCGAGGACAGGTTGAGTCTGGATCTAACATGATTATTTTGAATTTTACGGACCTCGGGAGTGTCATGACATTAAATTATATATCTTTGAATCTTAATTGAAGTCGAATTTTTATTTTGGTGTCGGAATTTACAGAACAAAAGGTAAATAAATTCAGATAATGTAGTAATGTTGGGCATTTGTGATAAGTTATAATTTTTTTACTGCAGCTAAACTAGTGATTATTCAATGTGGCCGAGAAATAGGTGTCCGTAATAGTTATGATAACTTTCTACCCTCTCTGGTAATAACTTTTGTTCACCGATGCTGGAAATAACTTTTGTTCAGCAACGATGGTAATAAATAGTGATTTAATAACAGCACTTTTGAGAAATTCAAGTTTTATGCACAAAGTAATCCCATTAACGTGACGTATCTATGAGAAAATCAGTAGGAGCCGTGAGGAGGGTTCGACCCTATGCACTGGGGGTACTCCCAAGCACACGCCTTAACCCACTACACCACGACATGGTCAAAAAGCATTTTAACCTGGTATTCAGTTGAATCCTCTAGGATTCCTACAGCGTAAACGGAAGCCTAACCAGGATTTCACACAATGACCCCCCCCCCCACATGCACTCTGGCTTGTAGTCTAGAAATTCTACCTCCCACGCTTCTCTTCAACATGATATGACAGTATTTTTTCTTAAAGTTTTAAGATTTCAAGAGGAAGTTAGCTTAGTGATTTTTCCAAGATGGCGGCGGGAGTGTCATCGCTAAGGGAAACATTTTAGCGCGAAAAAGAACACAGTGAAGGGGCTGAGCACCGGGATGTAGGCTGAGGAGATGATTGGTTATATGTTACTCAAATCAACCAATCAGCAAGTAACCCAAGGGTACCATTAGTAACTGCAAGCTTGGTGGATTAGGAGGTGTCACCTTGCCTCAGGACCTCGTGGTGGGGTGGGCGGACACGGACCATTCTCCCCGAGTTTCACAGAATTCGTCAGTTGCACGTCAAGCTGAGGCTTTGTTGCACACTGGAGGCTACAGTCCGTTGCAAGGAGTCTAGGTAGCGGTAGGGGGTGTTACTCGCCGGTCTCACAAGCTGCAAAGCGTCGTGAGACGAAGTGCTAGTCAGGAGCCTAGTGTGTGTGTGTGTTGTGTCCGTCCTGCTAAGCAGAAGGTTTAAGTGGAAGGTCATAGTTTGACTCCTTAGCTAACTCAAGAAGTTCCACATTTCCTAACGACATTCCCAGCCGAGGAGGACTGGTAGGCATTGAGGTAATTAGTGCAGAGAGTTGTGGCATGCAAGAGCAAGTAATTGTTGTGACTACCCAGTGTGAGCTGTACCAGGGGAGGGGGAGGGCATTTCGTGTGAGCATTCAGGTACTAACCATTATTATATAGTGGCATTGGACATTGTATATTGAGCAGTGCAGTGGCGTCATGTGTGACCAGAGACAGTTCCAGTGAATAGATAGTAGTGGTCATCAGTCAGCAGTGGTAATGTCTGGGAGAGAACCACTCAGTACTACAGTAACCAAACACAGTGAGGACCAGGGGTTAGGGGGTCAGGAGCCAGCGGCCAGGGACCAGGGACCAGGGGCCAGGAGCCAGGGGCCAGGGGGCCAGGAGCCAGGGGCCAGGGGCCAGGAGCCAGGGGCCAGGGGGCCAGGAGCCAGGGGCCAGGGGCCAGGAGCCAGGGGCCAGGGGCCAGGAGCCAGCAGCCAGGGGCCAGGACCCAGGGACCAGGAGCCAGGGGCCAGGGGCCAGGAGCCAGCAGCCAGGGGCCAGCAGCCAGGGACCAGGAGCCAGGGGCCAGGGCCCAGGGGCCAGGGACCAGGAGCCAGGAGCCAGCGGTCAGGGGGCCAGGGGCCAGGAGCCAGCGGCCAGGGGCCAGCGGCCAGGGGTCAGGGGCCAGGGACCAAGAGCCAGGGGCCAGGAGCCAGCGACCAGGAGCCAGGGACCAGGAGCCGGGGACCACGGGCCACGGGCCAAGATTCAACAAGCATGTTCGAAAGTTCTTGCGAACCTTTGCATCTTTTCTTAATATTTTACGGCTTTGCTTATTAAACTGCTAGAATCGAAACTGCCCAATGAAATGTTATTATTGTTATAAACAGCCTCCTGGTGCTTCGGAGCTCATAAACTGTTTAATAGATGTAAACAAAGCAGCCAGAGGTTGAGAAAAGATGAATAGGTTTCGTAAGTAATTGAGAAACTGCTTGTTGGGCTCCTGGGTTTTCTAATTACGTCACAAGTGCACCTGCAGTCAACGGCAGGTGGTCAAGATTAATGCCCAGACAACAGTGTATAGCCGCACCAGGTGGGCGGGGGTGTGGGCCGTCCTTGACTAAGAGTGTGGAGGCAGCAGTTGCTTAAGTCTCCCCTGCAACAGCGACGTTGCCTCCCAGCAACAAGCACACGAGTGGAAGTCAATCCATCAGCGTATAATAGGGACTTCAGATGTGTTGATCAGCAACATTCCCTGCCCTTCCCTCAGTCCTCCCTTGTTATAGTCGTTCGGAGAATCTAATTTGGAATTCGTAAATTTATTTTGATATCGATTATTGACTCTTTGATAATTATTTATATATATTTGATGGTGCATTATTTATAATTTAATTGTAGAGAATTCAGAGTTTGATTTACTGTTCTTGTCTAGTGAGAAGTAATAGTTTTAGTATATAGCACTTGAGTGTCGGATGTTTCATTCTTACTGTGACACTCCAAGAGAGAGTGTGAGAGAAGGTCAAAAATTTTTTTTTAGTTTAAAGAGCCTATATGCAGTTAAACTTTAAGTTTATGGCTGAAACTGTTATCGTAACTTGTATTGCTTTTGCATCAAATTTTATTTTTGAGTATAATTGCTCTGTTTCTGCACCCCCTTCTCTCTGTTATTTATTTATAGACCTGTGCTGAGCTGTTACACTGACTGCTGTACACTGTGCTGAGCTGTTACACTGACTACTGTACACTGTGCTGAGCTGTTACACTGGCTACTGTACACTGTGCTGAGCTGTTACACTGGCTACTGTACACTGTGCTGAGCTGTTACACTGACTACTGTACACTGTGCTGAGCTGTTACACTGACTATTGTACACTGTGCTGAGCTGTTACACTGGCTACTGTACACTGTGCTGAGCTGTTACACTGACTACAGTACACTGTGCTGAGCTGTTACACTGACTACTGTACACTGTGCTCAGCTGTTACACTGACTGCTGTACACTGTGCTGAGCTGTTACACTGACTACTGTACGCTGTGCTGAGCTGTTACACTGGCTACTGTACACTGTGCTGAGCTGTTACACTGGCTACTGTACACTGTGCTGAGCTGTTACACTGACTACTGTACACTGTGCTGAGCTGTTACACTGACTATTGTACACTGTGCTGAGCTGTTACACTGGCTACTGTACACTGTGCTGAGCTGTTACACCGACTACAGTACACTGTGCTGAGCTGTTACACTGACTACTGTACACTGTGCTCAGCTGTTACACTGACTGCTGTACACTGTGCTGAGCTGTTACACTGACTACTGTACACTGTGCTGAGCTGTTACACTGGCTACTGTACACTGTGCTGAGCTGTTACACTGGCTACTATACACTGTGCTCAGCTGTTACACTGACTACTGTACACTGTGCTGAGCTGTTACACTGACTATTGTACACTGTGCTGAGCTGTTACACTGGCTACTGTACACTGTGCTGAGCTGTTACACTGACTACAGTACACTGTGCTGAGCTGTTACACTGACTACTGTACACTGTGCTCAGCTGTTACACTGACTGCTGTACACTGTGCTGAGCTGTTACACTGACTACTGTACACTGTGCTCAGCTGTTACACTGGCTACTGTACACTGTGCTGAGCTGTTACACTGACTGCTGTACACTGTGCTGAGCTGTTACACTGTGCTGAGCTGTTACACTGACTACTGTACACTGTGCTGAGCTGTTACACTGGCTACTGTACACTGTGCTGAGCTGTTACACTGACTGTTGTACACTGTGCTGTGCTGTTACACTGACTACTGTACACTGTGCTGAGCTGTTACACTGACTATTGTACACTGTGCTGAGCTGTTACACTGACTACTGTACACTGGCTACTGTACACTGTGCTGAGCTGTTACACTGACTACTGTACACTGTGCTGAGCTGTTACACTGACCACTGTACACTGTGCTGAGCTGTTACACTGACTGTTGTACACTGTGCTGTGCTGTTACACTGACTACTGTACACTGTGCCGAGCTGTTACTCTGGCCATTGTACACTGTGCAGAGCTGTTGCACTGACTACTGTACACTGTGCTGAGCTGTTACACTGACCACTGTACACTGTGCTGAGCTGTTACACTGACTACTGTACACTGTGCTGAGCTGTTACACTGACTGCTCTACACTGTGCTGAGCTGTTACACTGTGCTGAGCTGTTACACTGACTGCTCTACACTGTGCTGAGCTGTTACACTGTGCTGAGCTGTTACACTGACTATTGTACACTGTGCTGAGCTGTTACACTGACTATTGTACACTGTGCTGAGCTGTTACACTGACTATTGTACACTGTGCTGAGGCTGTTACACTGACTGCTCTACACTGTGCTGAGCTGTTACACTGTGCTGAGCTGTTACACTGACTATTGTAAACTGTGCTGAGCTGTTACACTGACTATTGTACACTGTGCTGAGCTGTTACACTGACTATTGTACACTGTGCTGAGGCTGTTACACTGACCACTGTACACTGTGAGAGACAACAGAAGGTGAGGCTAGAGGCCGCTGCTGACTCTGTGAGGCAGTGGGCTTCGGCTGGAGATTAGTCGCTTCCAGCTAAGGCTGGAAGCTTGAACAAGTCTGAGAATTTCTGGGTATCCCTGTCTCATATTGACATAGGTGATTGCACAGAGTATTAGCTGGCGAGTTGAGTGAAATCTACGCTGTGGGGAGAGAAGTCGTCCTGTGGGGAACAGCTGCTGGTGTTGGACACCAGAGGGTCGTCTGTGAGCAGCACCACTCCCTGGGCACGCTGTGGGGGCCAGGTCGTCGGGGAAGAGAAGAGGAAGTCAGGTCGTCATGGTGGTGTCCTCAATCCCTCTTCCTCTCCTGTGGTGCAGAGGGAGAAAGTTCATGGACGCTGGAGTTCATAGACGTTGTCTCTCTCTGACGATCACCGATAAATCAAATTATTAAGAGCCCCAGTGTAATGGTAGGGCAGAATTTCTGAGTTTCTTGTTGGATGGAAATAAATTGTTTATTTTGTTGTCAAGTGTTTAGTGAAGAAGCAAGGGAGAGGGAGCCTGGCCCAGCCCGCCCTTCCACTCTCTCTTTACCCAAGTTTAAATGAGTCCGGCGAGCGCTGTGTTAGAGCAGGGGGGGGGGGGGGTGTTCCCTAGGGAGGACGACAGGGGCAGGGGGTCAGAGTCCCCTTGAGGGGTGCGAGGAGGTGGATAGGGGGATCATGGCCCCTGTGGGAGGGAGCGGGGGGCAGGAGTAACTTTTGTTTATGGTGTGAGGGGAGGGAGGGGAAGATGGGGAGTAAAGATGCAAAGGTACTGGTGATGTGAAAAGTTTAGAGATGGGAAATATAGTATAAGTAATAATGGAAAGCTTATACCGTCCGCCTTGCTGACACATCCTTGCATAATGTAGAATGTAAAATTACTGTGGAAGCCCAGGTCACATATCATGTATTTTAGGCCTGTGTGCCAGACTTTGTCGAAAGCTTTCGATACATATATGAGCACTATATTACATTGCTATTTTTTCCTCATCGCATTGGCTATATTTTCATAGCTCAGGGTTGGAGGTTTTTGGGTCCCTCTGCGGTTTCTAAACCCACCATGTTGGCTGGGGGTTATACGCGTGTTCCTCTTCCAGGCACCTCATAAGTTTCTGGTTAATTACTTTTCGAATATTTTGGCTAGCTCTTCGAGAAGGGAAATTGGTGTGTAATTTTCTGTTTGATTTTGGGGAGGGTTTTCCCCGGCTTAGGAAGTAATCTGGTGGTGGCATTTTTGATGTGTTACGAACACTCCAAAGGCAATATTTGTGTACATTGATGGATTTCAATCACTTNATATATATATATATATATATATATTATATATATATATATATATATAGGGATATGCTCGTGGGTATGCGAGAGGCGTGTGAATGGCGGTATATGCAGTGGTATGTGAATTTCAGGTAGTCTATTATATTTACTCGTTGCAGTTGCGCACGAAACAGTGACTCTCGACTCCCTTTAGGACTTTTATGCAAATGTGGGTATTCTTTCTGCCATTCTTATTTTCGTTACATTGCAAGTGTTCAAGTTGAAGTCTAGCAACCATCTTTCTGGTTGAAAGTATGAGAATACTGTGCAGGCGATGAGTCACAATAACGTGGCTAAAGTATGTTGACCAGACCACACACTAGAAGGTGAAGGGACGACGACGTTTCGGTCTGGCCTGGACCATTCTCAAGTCGAATGAGAATATGAGAATACTGTGTTACAGGTGTGTCGGTATAACACAATGCAGGTACACTCTCGCTCACACCAGAGAGTGGATTTAGGAGTTGGTTCGGGATTGACTTGAGTGTCTTCACCTCTCTCTCTCTCTCTCTCTCTCTCTCTCTCTCTCTCTCTCTCTCTCTCTCTCTCTCTCTCTCTCAGCTTTACCAAGACGAACTTCCCTTTGTTCGTTTGCTCTCACCCACTTTTCTGACCTGCGGGGAAATTGGATTTGTTGATGAGCGTCAGCTGTTGCTCTGCCTGGTGTAGTGTTGAGTGCACAGCTCAAAGGGTTTGGAGGGGTTCGAAGAGCAGGAAAATTGCTTGCGCTCTCCCTAAATGGCGGAAAGGGAAAACAAAACAAAAAAAGGGGGACTTTTAGGGGTAAAGATTGAATTTAATCCAGTAAAGGTGTGAGGAAAGTCATTCTTCCATATTATGCTGATGGATCTTAGATCTAACCTGGATCTTAGCAACTCTTGGTAAGTAGCCATGATACATGCCTTCCAGCAGACAAACTGCATGGTTGTCTTCCAGCAGCAGACAATCTGCATGTTGCCATCCAGCAGACTGTTGCATAGCCGTTTTTGCACGATCCTTCACACTTTCTGCAAGTGCAACATAAAACGTGAGTGTACTCACCTAGTTGTACTCGCCTAGTTGTGTTTGCGGGGGTTGAGCTCTGGCTCTTTGGTCCCGCCTCTCAACCGTCAATCAACAGGTGTACAGATTCCTGAGAGTGTGTGTGAGAGAGCTTGCAAACGATGATAGTTGAATATCAATTACAAAAAAACTCATCTCCATTTGATTAATGAGCTCACTGATGAGGTTTGGGACGAGGATAAATTGGTGATAGGTAATGTTCACTTAGGCGTGTTCACGAAATGTTCTCCTCGGTGTGTTCGCTTCGATATGTTTACGATATGTTCGCTACGTTCACTAATGTAAGTTTACTACAATATTTAAACAAGTCAGTAACCTCCCTAGGCAATATTACCCACGAGGCTGGGGAATATTAACCCACACTGGGGAATATTAACCCACACTGGGGATTATTACCCCACACTGGGGAATATTACCCCACACTGGGGAATATTAACCCACACTGGGGAATATTACCCCACACTGGGGAATATTACCCCACACTGGGGAATATTACCCCACACTGGGGAATATTACCCCACACTGGAGAATATTAACCCACACTGGAGAATATTAACCCACACTGGAGAATATTACCCCACACTGGAGAATATTAACCCACACTGGAGAATATTACCCCACACTGGAGAATATTACCCCACACTGGGGAATATTAACGCACACTGGGGAATATTAACCCACACTGGGGAATATTACCCCACACTGGGGAATATTACCCCACACTGGAGAATATTAACCCACACTGGGGAATATTAACCCACACTGGGGATTAATAACCCACACTGGGGGATATTACCCCACACTGGGGAATATTATCCTCAATGTGGATGGGTAAATAAAGTTTCCAGAACATTTTATTTATTAAAAACTCACACTAATAAAAACTCAACTTGCTGTTCAGAGTTCAGGTTATATTTTTGTATTTTGCAAAGTTGTTTTGAGTTTTAAATGCTTAGAAATGTTATGTGTTCGAATAGCTTTGAGCGGTGTAGGTGTCCGGGTCAGTTTCATCTGGATTCGAACACTTGCCAACGGGGATTGACTGGGCACTGTAACTATTCGCCCTGTAGCTGCCTGCATGCATTCTCCCTCTGTTTACTCAGCAGTGATTGGGGGTCCTGGTTGTTCAATAATTGGCGGGTTGTTAGCTAGGGAAAGCTTGTACGGTAAGGCTTAATATGGATGATAATAATAAAGAGAGGTTAGCTCTAAAGCTTTCTTAAAGCTCTAAGCTTTCTAAAAGCTCTAAGCTTTCTAAAAGGAGTCAAAAGTCATCTTCTCCTGTACCAAACTGAACGAAAAAAAATATGTATGTGGATGCTGCTTCCATACCCAGAGCTAGAGTATGGGAACCAGTCGGCCGAGCGGACAGCACGCTGGAATTGTGATCCTGTGGTCCTGTGTTCGATCCCAGGCGCCGGCGAGAAACATTGGGAAGAGTTTCTTTCACCCTATGCCCCTGTTACCTAGCAGTAAAATACGTACCTGGGTGTTAGCCAGCTGTCACGGGCTGCTTCCTGGGTGTGGAGGACTGGTCGAGGACCGGGCCGCGGGGACACTAAAAAGCCCTGAAATCATCTCAAGATAGATCCCTCAAGATAGATCCCTGAAGATAGATGATTCAGTCCAGCCGTTCGTATTCTTAACGAATACGAACGGCTGGACCAAGAATAGCAACTATAACGAACCACAAAATACGAATATTAAATAAGAACAAACATTTGCAATAATAATTCGCCTCATTGTTGTCATACGATACTCTTGACTTACAGAAAAATACAAATATTACCGATATTAACTTCCCATGTCGGGTTCCAGTCATTGGCTAAAGCTGGGTTTTTATATATTTTTTCTATTATCCTGGATAATCCTGGCAATTTCCAGCTATTACTGTTGATCCATTTGAGATTATTTACATAGAACGTTTTAAAAGAATCTCTTGAAAACTTGTTCGCGGTCGCTTTTGTCGATGTTGGTGTCGGCTTTGATCTCTGCAGCATCGGTACGACTGGTTTCAAAACGTTTGTTTAATACATACTTTATTCCCTTCACTTTTTACGTACATACATACTTTATTCCCTTCAATGCATAAATACTTTATTACATTCACCTTTTACATGCATACATACTTTATTCCCTTCAACTTTTACATGCATACATACTTTATTCCCTTCAATGCATACAAACTTTATTCACTTCATGCATACTTTACATACTTTATTATTATTATTTTATGGTGTTTATTTCGAAAATCTCAAAAAGACTTCAAGATTATATATACTGGAATTAAATTGTGTTTGAATTAGCTATTTATCACATAATTCTTTGGACATTTGGCCGCTTATATTTTATATTCAAGATTCCAACAAAGAAGATTTTTATTTAGTTTTTAAACAATGAAGCATGTCAACTTTTACAATAGTTATAACATCATTAACCGTGGCTATCGATGATCCATAAACCAATATCCCTTTGCTGCTCATTAGTTCAAGAAGAAATTGTTTCTTTTGAAATTGTATTGTATCGTCTTTTCTCTTTTTGTCGATTACTCAGACTTTTTTAGTTCGATGTTTTCTCCTCGTATTTACCACAGATTTACACATTAAACCACTTCAGATTGTATGTCTCTCTCACTTCTGGGAAGGCGAACCTGTCTTGAACAGGTGTCTTGGGTACGCAAACAACTACAGTGGAGATAATCAAGTCGGAGGCTAAGGTGAAAACTCACTTATTTCTGCAGTTAGTAATACAAAGTTACATATATATGCATCACATGGAATTGTATTATTATTGGTATTATTCAGGCGATGAGTCACAATAACGTAGCTAAAGTATGTTGACCAGACCACACACTAGAAGGTGAAGGGACGACGACGTTTCGGTCCGTCCTGGACCATTCTTAAGTCGATTGTGACGAGAATAATCGACTTGAGAATGGTCCAGGACGGACCGGAACGTCGTCGTCCCTTTTCCTTCTAGTGTGTGGTCTGGTCAACATTATTATTATTATTATTATCATCATTTTTATTATTATTATTACATGAATAAATACAAAGATATTAACCAAGAGTCATCAACACTTGAGCATAAACTAAGAGTCATTAACAATAAGGCATAAACCAAGAGCCCTCAACACTTGGACAAAAATCAGAAGTCATCAGCACTTATATTTGAGTACAGTATGTCAACACTTTTAACTCTAAGTCTATCCAGTGTTGATTCATGACTGTCAAAGTCATCAATCAACACTGAACGCTATTCACGATGGCCATGACAACACGGAACTACCTCCTCAGTTCTCGCCAATAAGGAATCACAAATATTAAAATGCTACACTTGTAAGTTTAAACCCCAGCCCACGTCCCCAACCCCAGGCCCCATTTTACATCCCCAACCCAGGCCCCAGTTCCCATCCCCAACCCAGGCCCCAGTTCCCATCCCCAACCCCAGGCCCCAGTTCACATCCCCATCCCAGGCCCCAGTTCACATCCCCAACCCAGGCCCCAGTTCCCATCCCCAACCCCAGGCCCCAGTCCATGTCCCCAACCCACCTCTCAGCCCCACTAAAATCAGGAGGTAAAGCCTTACCCATCATCTGTACTGTAAAGGAGCTATATTCCCCGACTGTGGCCATATTCCGGATGCGAAAGCAACAGTAAAGGAGGCGAGCAGCGGGCGCAGAGAGCAGGTTATGAAAGGGAAAACTGAGAACCCTGAACGACTGGGTTAAGTGGAATAGTGGGGATTGGGGGAGGCTGTGAAGAGCTGCACCAGAGGGCTGTTCAGTATAAGCAGACATGCAGTTGTTATTGGTGCAAGTGTTTTTGATAATTTTGATAATGAGGTCTGGTCAGCTGCCTGACCTGCTATGATGGTGATATATATATGTTTGTGTGTGTGTGTGTGTGTGTGTGTGTGTGTGTGTGTGTGTGTGTGTGTGTGTGTGTGTGTGTGTTCCCGCTACCCCAAACACAGCAGCAGGCCGCTGAGTCCGCCCGCGTGAGTATTAGATTACACGAACATAAAACTTCCCTTCACTCTCCTTGCAAACGTTTTCCCTAAATATAAACAAATTCAGAGAAACAGCATAAAAAAAATTACGTTGCAATTCGCTTAAATGAAACAACTTATCATAAATTTCACAGAAAAATATTTAAATTATATCTGAACATTTTTATACACCGGCCTTTTGATATGGACACGTCTACAGTAGAAGGAAACATTGTAAGCAAAATGTCCTTATTGTTCATGCTGTTCTTACTGTTCAAAATGTTCATCCACCCGTGTAGACAACTGACGTCATACACGCTCCAGCCAAGCCTCCAATGCTCCTAATTATCCAACGAGGCGTCAATTCAACCTTGATAAACAAGCGCACGTGCGTCTCGCCGCGTTATCCGCTCGTGACAAGTGACGCGTTTTTTGACTCTTTGTTTCTCGATACTGCTGATGTGTGTGTGTGTCCTCAGGGCGTGGTGGGCCCCTGGTGTGTGTGTGTCCTGAGGGCGTGGTGGGCCCCTGGTGTGTGTGTCCTCAGGGCGTGGTAAGCCCCTGGTGTGTGTGTCCTCAGGGCGTGGTGGGCCCCTGGTGTGTGTGTCCTCAGGGCGTGGTGGGCCCCTGGTGTGTGTGTGTCCTCAGGGCGTGGTGGGCCCCTGGTGTGTGTGTCCTCAGGGCGTGATGGGCCCCTGGTGTGTGTGTCCTCAGGGCGTGGTGGGCCCCTGGTGTGTGTGTCCTCAGGGCGTGATGGGCCCCTGGTGTGTGTGTCCTCAGGGCGTGGTGGGCCCCTGGTGTGTGTGTCCTCAGGGCGTGGTGGGCCCCTGGTGTGTGTGTCCTCAGGGCGTGGTGGGCCCCTGGTGTGTGTGTGTCCTCAGGGCGTGGTGGGCCCCTGGTGTGTGTGTCCTCAGGGCGTGATGGGCCCCTGGTGTGTGTGTCCTCAGGGCGTGGTGGGCCCCTGGTGTGTGTGTCCTCAGGGCGTGGTGGGCCCCTGGTGTGTGTGTGTCCTGAGGGCGTGGTGGGCCCCTGGTGTGTGTGTCCTCAGGGCGTGGTAAGCCCCTGGTGTGTGTGTCCTCAGGGCGTGGTGGGCCCTGGTGTGTGTGTGTGTCCTCAGGGCGTGGTGGGCCCCTGGTGTGTGTGTCCTCAGGGCGTGGTGGGCCCCTGGTGTGTGTGTCCTCATGGCGTGGTGGGCCCCTGGTGTGTGTGTCCTCAGGGCGTGGTGGGCCCTGGTGTGTGTGTCCTCAGGGCGTGGTGGGCCCCTGGTGTGTGTGTCCTCAGGGCGTGGTGGGCCCCTGGTGTGTGTGTCCTCAGGGCGTGATGGGCCCCTGGTGTGTGTGTGTCCTCAGGGCGTGGTGAGCCCCTGGTGTGTGTGTCCTCAGGGCGTGGTGGGCCCCTGGTGTGTGTGTCCTCAGGGCGTGGTGGGCCCCTGGTGTGTGTGTGTCCTCAGGGGTGGTGGGCCCCTGGTGTGTGGCCCTCAGGGGTGGTGGGCCCCTGGTGTGTGTTTCCTCAGGGCGTGGTGGGCCCCTGGTGTGTGTGTCCTCAGGGCGTGGTGGGCCCCTGGTGTGTGTGTCCTCAGGGCGTGGTGGGCCCTGCTGTGTGTGTCCTCAGGGCGTGGTAGGCCCTGGTGTGTGTGTCCTCAGGGCGTGGTGGGCCCCTGGTGTGTGTGTCCTCAGGGCGTGGTGGGCCCCTGCTGTGTGTGTGTCCTCATGGCGTGGTGGGCCCCTGGTGTGTGTGTGTCCTCAGGGCGTGGTGGACCCCTGGTGTGTGTGTCCTCAGGGCGTGGTAGGCCCCTGGTGTGTGTGTCCTCAGGGCGTGGTGGGCCCCTGGTGTGTGTGTCCTCAGGGCGTGGTGGGCCCCTGGTGTGTGTGTGTCCTCAGGGCGTGGTGGGCCCCTGGTGTGTGTGTGTCCTCAGGGCGTGGTGGGCCCCTGGTGTGTGTGTGTCCTCAGGGCGTGGTGGGCCCCTGGTGTGTGTGTGTCCTCAGGGCGTGGTGGGCCCCTGGTGTGTGTGCCCTCAGGGCGTGGTGGGCCCTGGTGTGTGTGTGTCCTCAGGGCGTGGTGGACCCCTGGTGTGTGTCCTCAGGGCGTGGTAGGCCCTGGTGTGTGTGTCCTCAGGGCGTGGTGGGCCCTGGTGTGTGTGTCCTCAGGGCGTGGTGGGCCCTGGTGTGTGTGTCCTCAGGGCGTGGTGGGCCCTGGTGTGTGTGTGTCCTCAGGGCGTGGTGGGCCCTGGTGTGTGTGTTCTCAGGGCGTGGTGGGCCCTGGTGTGTGTGTCCTCATGGCGTGGTGGGCCCCTGGTGTGTGTGTCCTCAGGGCGTGGTGGGCCCCTGGTGTGTGTGTGTCCTCAGGGCGTGGTGGGCCCCTGGTGTGTGTGTCCTCAGGGCGTGGTGGGCCCCTGGTGTGTGTGTCCTCAGGGCGTGGTAGGCCCCTGGTGTGTGTGTCCTCAGGGCGTGGTAGTCCCCTGGTGTGTGTGTACTCAGGGCGTGGTGGGCCCCTGCTGTGTGTGTCCTCAGGGCGTGGTGGGCCCCTGCTGTGTGTGTTCTCAGGGCGTGGTGGGCCCCTGGTGTGTGTGTTCTCAGGGCGTGGTGGGCCCCTGGTGTGTGTGTGTCCTCATGGCGTGGTGGGCCCCTAGTGTGTGTGTCCTCAGGGCGTGGTAGGCCCCTGGTGTGTGTGTGTCCTCAGGGCGTGGTGGGCCCCTGGTGTGTGTGTCCTCAGGGCGTGGTAGGCCCCTGGTGTGTGTGTGTCCTCAGGGCGTGGTGGGCCCCTGGTGTGTGTGTCCTCAGGGCGTGGTAGGCCCCTGGTGTGTGTGTGTCCTCAGGGCGTGGTAGGCCCCTGGTGTGTGGCCCTCAGGGGTGGTGGGCCCCTGGTGTGTGCCCTCAGGGGTGGTGGGCCCCTGGTGTGTGGCCCTCAGGGGTGGTGGGCCCCTGGTGTGTGGCCCTCAGGGGTGGTGGGCCCCTGGTGTGTGTGTCCTCAGGGCNCTCTTTTGTGTTATGCTTTACATCCTTTTTTATCTTCACTTCATTTGGGGAGATCGAGCTGATGTTTTATGGGGTTTTCTTTTTCTGTCGCTGCTGAAGCGTGACACACTTTTGACAGAAGCGTGACATAGCTTAAGCGAGAATACCATTGATGTCTTGAAGCCGGTGTTGGTAAGGCTATCGACGTCTCGAAGCCGGTGTTGGTAAGGCTACCGACGTCTTGAAGCCGGTGTTGGTAAGGCTACCGACGTCTTGAAGCCGGTGTTGGTAAGGCTATCGACGTCTTGAAGCCGGTGTTGGTAAGGCTATCGACGTCTTGAAGTCGGTGTTGGTAAGGCTATCGACGTCTTGAAGTCGGTGTTGGTAAGGCTATCGACGTCTGGAAGCCGGTGTTGGTAAGGCTACCGACGTCTTGAAGCCGGTGTTGGTAAGGCTATCGACGTCTTGAAGCCGGTGTTGGTAAGGCTATCGACGTCTGGAAGCCGGTGTTGGTAAGGCTATCGACCACTTGAAGCCGGTGTTGGTAAGGCTACCGACGTCTTGAAGCCGGTGTTGGTAAGGCTATCGACGTCTTGAAGTCGGTGTTGGTAAGGCTATCGACGTCTTGAAGTCGGTGTTGGTAAGGCTATCGACGTCTTGAAGCCGGTGTTGGTAAGGCTATCGACGTCTTGAAGCCGGTGTTGGTAAGGCTATCGACGTCTCGAAGCCGGTGTTGGTAAGGCTATCGACGTCTTGAAGCCGGTGTTGGTAAGGCTACCGACGTCTTGAAGCCGGTGTTGGTAAGGCTATCGACGTCTCGAAGCCGGTGTTGGTAAGGCTATCGACCACTTGAAGCCGGTGTTGGTAAGGCTATCGACCACTTGAAGCCGGTGTTGGTAAGGCTATCGACGTCTCGAAGCCGGTGTTGGTAAGGCTATCGACCACTTGAAGCCGGTGTTGGTAAGGCTATCGACCACTTGAAGCCGGTGTTGAGAACAACATTCCACCATCGCCTCCAGCATATTTTCTCTACTGCATCTTAACATGGAGACTCGCGCCTGTTCAACTCAGCAGAAACTACCTTCTGGCTCCCAGCTTGGCGGAGCTGGACTCCCTGATACCTCGGGATGTGGTCAAAACCTTTACAACAAGACGGTTTTGTCCAACTTCGTCTTCTGATTGTCAAAACTGTTTATATAAAACCATATCATCTTTAGATTACGATGAATTAGACATCTTCCTGAGGTTATCTTGAGCTGATTTCGGGGCTTTAGTGTCCCCGCGGCCCGGTCCTTCACCAGGCCTCAACCCCCAGGAAGCAGCCCGTGACAGCTGACTAACTACCAGGTACCTATTTTACTGCTAGGTAACAGGGGCATAGGGTGAAAGAAACTCTGCCCAGTGTTTCTCGCCGGCGCCCGGGATCGAACCCGGGACCATAGGATCACGTGTGCAGCGTGCTGTCCGCTCGGCCGACCGGCTCCTTGGCTCGACATGGTCATTAGAAGAACCCAGAAGTTCTGGGTTGTTCCCAGAGCTTGTTCTCTGAGGTTCTTCGTGAGGTTTTCTGAGAACCTTTTGACCTTGCGCGGTCAAGGTTCCTTTCCTTGGAGCATCCAGAACTCACTGCCCATAAGAGGACTTCTTCGCTAGTGGGTTGGGTTAGATTAGGCTTGTTAGGGTTAGGTTAGGTTAGGTTA
>WNGS01169266.1:12435-24844 GCA_020271785.1 Procambarus virginalis
AATATATATAATATACAGTGGTACCTCAGTTTAAGAGTTTAATTCGTTCCTGGAGACAGCTCTTATTCCGAAAAACTCGTATTCTGAAGCTAATTTCCCCATAAGAAATAATGGGAAATGAATTAATCCGTTCCTGACTACCCCAAAAACCCCATATCAAACTAAATTTTTATACCTAATTCATCTAAATAAACCTACAAAACTATGTTCAAGTTATTACTTACCTTGCTCTTGAATGCTGTAGGCGTATGGAAGATGGTGAGGAGGGGGGAGGAGGAGAGGAGTTACTGTTTGGAAGGGGAGTCCCTTTCCATTATCACATCAGGCAGTGAGGACTTCACTGGTATGCACACACTGGCACATTTTGCCTGCATACCACTAGGACTTGCTTGTCTTACTAAGAATTTCTCTAAAGACACTTGTTTTTCCCTACATTTTAACACTTGTCTGTAGTAAGACATCACATTATCATTTAAAAGGTCAATGCAACGGCCTGCTACAGCTTTATCTGGGTGAGTTTTTTCAACAAAACTTTGCAGTTCTTCCCATACTTCACACATTTTCTTAATCAAGGAGGGACATCCTCTACTCACAGCTATTTTCTTAGGTTGAACCTTATCAATGGCTTTCTTGAGACCCATGGTGAGATATATAATAACAAACTGTATAGTCAAATGACCAAAAATCCAACAAAACACTGAAAATCCAGGTGAAGAATTGATGTGGGATAGTCACTGGGCGCGAGACAATGGTAAACTGAGGGGCGGAGTGGCGGAGGGCGACGATCGCCGATCGACCACGCGCTAGGTCGGCCTGTACGCGTATCAACAAACTCGCGTCCCGAGGTAACCCTCGCATTCCGAGACATAATTTTCCAGGAAATCCTGCTCGTATTCCGAAAAACTCGCATACAGGGACACTCGCATTCCGAGGTACCACTGTATATATATATATATATATATATATATATATATATATATATATATATATATATATATATATTATATATATTGTCACTATGACAGGTGACTATACAGGGGACTTCCTATTAGCAACCCCAATGTCAGCAACCGCCCCCAGTCTCACACTGCAGGCCCTCTGAATTGCCGTGGCTCTCTGCCCCAATCCACACCGAATACAGGTGTATTTGCTTCGAGGCAGAGGCCGACAGGTGCGGACGGCATGGTCTTCTCTGCTAAAGGACAGGAAGATGGCATGCAAGACATGGCGAGGTTAACGACATTATTAAGAGAAGCCTTATCACAGCCGGTTGTCCAGCAGAGAAAGAGCCCCGTTACCTAATGACCTGCAACTCTGATGAGCCTGCCGGTCGCCCAGACAGAATCACGGTGAACCCCTGGAAGAATGGTAGACAGTTGGTGTGGGACTACACTTGCGTTTCAACTTTAGCCAATACCTATGTTGACTTCAATTCTACACAAGGAGGAGGAGCTGCCAATCGTCGAGAAGCGGCCAAGTCACGTAAATACAGAGACCTTGAGCACCACTACAATTTTGTCCCCATTGCCTCAGAGACACTTGGTGCCTGGGGTAAAAGTGCTGCTAGCTTTTTGAAGGAGTTGGAATCTAAGCTAATCGAAACAACTAAAGACCCTAGAGCTGCCAGTTTTCTTTTTCACGCCTTAGTGTGGCAATCCAGAGAGGAAATGCTCACTGCATCCATGGTTCCTGCCCGCCATCTGAGGAGCTGGAGGAGCTATTCAACTTGTGACAAGCAACCTTGTACCCTGCATGTAATCAATATTGTAACTTTTTTTTGTGTAATGACATTTTCAAATAAAGTTAGATAAATATACACACATACCAAAAGAATAGGGGTGGTAGGAGAAGAAAATATCAAAGTGTTCAGTGAGGATCCACAAGGTCTTCTCTGAGTACTCTTTATTTTCTTTTCTGAGGCTATGGGTCCCTACACTTGCACCAGAGGTGGTACCCCTTCTAGGAAAATATATATATATATATATAAATATATATATATATATATATATATATATATATATATATATATATATATATATATATATATATATGCGAACAAGCGTGAATTGCGTATAGTCCTGGGGATTTAGAATTCAGTTGCATATAATCCTGGGGACCATTCAGGCTTGTTCGCATTTGTGTTCCTCACGTGTTGCCCCAAAAACCGAGGTGATTTGATGAAATGCTATGCCCAAGATTACCATCCGAGTGCCGGCGGGGAAGTGGTTCAAACAGCTTCAGCTATCACTTCCTTATGTCCGGTCATGATGGTCAAGCGGATTAAGGCATCCCTGTACATACCACTTGCATTGCTCCTGGCAATATGGGTTCGAGTCACTTCTGGGGTGTGAGTTTTCAGTTATATATATATATATATATATATATATATATATATATATATATATATATATATATATATATATATATATATATATTGTGACGGTGTTCCCCCCCTTCTAATTCTCCCACGCTTGCTGTAAGAGTCATGCCCACTATTCCCGAGCGTTCTCTACGTTGCAGGCATCAGTTGAACATATGTGGGAGAGAATAGTATTCTCGCTGAGCCGAGAAATTTGTGAAAGTATAGTATTTTGGCCTGTGGGATAGGCCCTTTAGGGAGCCAAAATGGCGCTGGCGAGTCTGTTCTCCCGCCAAAACTGTGTGACGTCAGTGTCACAAGATTGGTCACCGTCAGCGACGTGGCACTGGGAGCCAATGAAAACCTACTTTGGAAATGTGACGTCACATAGGCAGGGGGAGTCCAGCCGTAGAGGCACCTTCGCGCTATCAGTCTCACACGACGCGTCCGAGAGGCAGGACGTGCGACCGGTCATCCTGTTCGAGTGACGGATTACCGAGCTCCGGTGGATATAAGCGTCTCCTGTTGTTAGCGCGCACTCTGTGAGGTCTTCCTGCAACCCAGATGTGGCTCAGATAAGGAATTGACAGAATATTGAGCAACAAGTGCTCAGGGACAGGTGCGTTGCAAGAAGTGGGCCGGGCATCGACGTGTGCAACGTCCTTGACAGTTCACCAGAATAGGAGACAGTTTAGTGGCCGGGCCATTCTACCGTGAGCGAACCGAGTTGACCGCCTTTGTCAACTAGGTTTAACGTGTGATCGACGATCCTGTCAAGTTTGACAGTAACCCTACCTTCGTGGAACCCTACGTGTCAACAGTTGGATGCAAGCACGTCGAGAAGTCTTCCCAAATACCTAGTGACATACCTAGACGACGAGGGAATTGACAGTGAGGTGAGCTTCAAGTGCTCTGAAGTCGGGTGCTGTGCGTGTGGAGCTTAAGCAGTATCGTCTGGGACGGCTGATAACTTCACAGTGACATCATAGTGGTGAGAGGCAGTTCCTCTGGGAGTACAGTGACAAGGGACTATTTGGGAAACGTATGACGACCGCCGAGACGTAGGCTGGCTGCCGTAGTTGGGAGGAAAGTTGACGGCCAGGAGACCGACTTCAACCCTGCAACGAACTGGAGGAGAAGCACGGACCTGCAGTGTACAGAAAGCGGCGAGACGCGAACATCCTAAGGCGTTGGCTTGTGTTTCTGGAGGGTGTACGAGGCGAGAGCCTGGACCAGGAGCTACAACCCAACTGTCATCCTAGGATAGGTGAAGTAGGTGTTTACAGTTACCCTCCCATTTCCCCTTTAGTTAGCTATATATACTTGTCAGAATATTTTATATGTCGTGAGCAAGTCTCACCTGAGTCTAAGTCACAGACAGCACAGTGTGTGGTGAGGCTACCCAGAGTACTCACAGTATCAGTTTACATATATATCTATGTGTGGGTGTGTGCAAGCACCAGGATTCATGGGCAAGGAGCACCACACCATGCTCCGGGCAAGGGTTAAGACTTACCCCGCCCTTGGGCAAGGAGCACCACACCATGCTCCGGGTGGGGGTTAAGACTTACCCAGATGTGGGAAAGTCTGGGCCCAAAATATTAATGATGAATTTCGAAACTGCGAAGGGCCACCCTTTTTATTTAAAAACAGAAAAATAAATGAAACAATTAATATTGAAATAAATAAATCCAAGTACCAGTGCCTATGGATCTCGAAAATAACTGATGATATACTAAGATTGCTCAGAGAAATATTAGAGCGTTAAAATAACTGTAGAAAAATAATTAAATTATAGAGCAGACTCTCACAAACTTTGGCGGGTTAATGTAGTGCAATTAACTAATGCGTTAAGAGCACCATGAATTCAATATTATTGCGCATTATATTTATGAGAATAAAATCTGAAATCTAATAATAAATCTTATGGTAAATTTAAATGGTTAGTAATACATATGATCTTATATTAAAGATCAAAATTAGCTAAATGTTAATGAATACTACTAATAACATGCTGTCTGTGAAAATGCGTGGAGGGAAAGGTTATCTCTCCTTTTGTCACTATGGCTCCAGCTGAAATCAGATTTAATATGAAAAGGATGCCTATACCAAAGTGAGTATGCCACTATTTCTGAATGAAAAAGTGGAAACCTGAGCGCGAATAAAACTAACTTTTGCATTTGGTAGTCCCACGTCCTGACGACGAGCTACCTACACATTTGCTATACAGTGCACTAATAAACAAACATCAGTAGGAATTCAATTATATTACGCTCGCCGAGACGAGTGTCGAATGCAGGCGGAGTCACTCTCGAACCCTGGCACCTGCTGCTGCAAGGATGACGGAATTACGGGTCGATGCAAACGTGGACACTGCTTCTTATCAGCAAGATAAGACACAGTCTCCGTGGTGTAGTGGTAAGACACTCGCCTGGCGTTCCGCGAGCGCTATGTCATGGGTTCGTATCCTGGCCGGGGAGGATTTACTGGGCGCAATTCCTTAACTGTAGCCTCTGTTTAACACAACAGTAAAATGTGTACTTGGATGAAAAAACGATTCTTCGCGGCAGGGGATCGTATTCCAGGGACCTGCCCGAAACGCTACGCGTACTAGTGGCTGTACAAGAATGTAACAACTCTTGTATACATCTCAAAAAAAAAAAAATCTCAAAAGATGGCTGCTGTCGCTCTCCTCCTTCCCTCTTGGGTATGCGCATGCGCAAAAGCTCCCAGGTAGGGGTCCCGAGCTTATATTATATTATTCATTTAAAGTTAAATAGGGAAGGAACGGGTTATGATGAATATTTACGTCATAAATAAATATATTATGTAACAATATATTTTCTCGCAAGGCAAATCGGTTAACCTTGACTGCGTAAATTAACAAGAAAGATTTGAAGTGTACTTATTTTATATTGTAATATTTTCCACTGGAGCAGTTAATATAGCTAAATAAATGAGTTCCAGTAAACTATAATATGCTAAATAAAGTAAACTTATTAATAAACGATAATCCTTAATAAAGGTAGGTAAATAACTGGACGTTACGTGATCCACCGATATGTTAACATTTAATCCCTGTGGCGGACTTGATAGCATGACGCGTAATAGACACTAGGAAGTTTCTTGCAAAATTGTGTCTCAATAGGATATGAATTAATATTAGTAAACTAGTGGTTAGTAGTTTTAATAAATTATAATTGTTAGTACAAAGATATTTTATCGAAGTACTAAATTGAGGAATAAGTGTTCGATATTTCCAGCACCAGATATGGGCCCAGTAGCACCGCACCATGCTCCAGGTGGGCGTCAAGACAAGCTCCGGGTGGGGATTAAGACTTTCCCTGCCCTGGTGCCATGTTACGAACCCTTCCATAACCGGGTTCTTATAAACTCTACGATCATTCTCAAGGTCAGAGATCCCTATCCTTGGTGGAAATGTAGTGTAATCTTTAAGGTAAGAAATAAATTTGCACTTAAAAATAACCTTTCTTATTATCTACCACCACTACTATGTACAATTTGCTACTAGAGGTCATCCAGAGTATCGTTAGCCCTTCCACTAGCTTCGAAGATGACAGACACTATTTACATTCCTCTGACGAGGTTTTCACGGCAACACTAGCCCTTCACACTAGCTGCAATTGTAGCGATGTCCTCCAGTGCCCACTAGCCCACTCGCTAGTTCGCTCGAACAGTGAAGTCTTCCAGCGCTCTGCTAACCCTCTGGTTAGCACACCCAAACGATGAAGTCCTCAGCGCTCCACTAGCCCTCTCTGTCGCCAGTCACCAGTAGCTCATCATCTACCAGAACAGCAGACTAGAAGATGGGACTGATATTAATGGGAGGGTCAACTATTTAATTCGGAACCTGGATCATAGATGGCGCCGAGGTCCGTCACAGGCTAGGAGCACCACACCATGCTCCGGGCGGTGGTTAAGATTTGCCCGGCCCTGGGCCAGGAGCACCACACCATGCTCCGGGTGGTGGTTAAGAGTTGCCCGGCCCTGGGCCAGGAGCACACACCATGCTCCAGGCGAGGGTTAAGACTTACTACGCCCTGGGCCAGGAGCACCACACCATGCTCTGGGTGGGGAGTTAAAACTTACCCCCGCCCTGGGACAGGAGCACCACACCATGCTCCAGGCAGGGATTTAAGACTTACCCCTCCCTGGGTCTGGAGCACCACACCATGGTCCAGGCGGGGATTAAGACTTTCCCCGCCTTGGGCCAGGAGCACCACATAATGCTCCGGGTGTGGGGTTAAAACTTACCTTGATCTGGGGCCACAGCACCACTCCATGCTCCGGGTGGCTCTCAAGACTTACTTATTAGACTAAGTCTAATAAGACCAGGGATTATGCCTGCACGGGGGGCTGTGAAGGAGTCTGTGAGTTCTTGGGTCCCCAGCCTTCACAATGGGGACACAAGGCCCCACAGGCTCCTTCACAGTCCCCTGAATCATTTGCAGGCATTATCCCTGGTCTTATTAGACTAGAGGAGAGGCTGGCTGGACCAGACAACCACGATTTTGTCTGTGAACTGACCGCATTATACATAGCAAATTTCGTGGCCCTCATAATAGACCCTGGCGCAAGTCTCACTGCCTCCACTACCACTCCTGAGACTACCACTAGGACGACCACGAGTTCAATTTCAACACAGACTCCTGAACCACACAAGACGCGTGGCACAAACAGAGGGAGTTCCCTCTCCAGCTCCCATCAATCCTACCATCGCCATCTCCGCAGCCGCGTTAGCAGACGTGTGTGGGAGTATGTCTCCCAAGATTCTCCCACAGCTGACTTGAATGGCTCATTGCAGTGCACAGTGCACTGATCTTCATGCACAAAGCCTATCTCTCTTAATCCTGGATAGTGACCTAGCATGTTGGGTACCTCCAGAATGCCCACTTAACAAGGAACACTCTCATAATACGGAGGCCGCCGTATGTCCAGGCAGAAAATAGATACAGGGAGTTAAGCATACTTGCCACCAAAGGGTCAATGAGTACATCAGTGGTGCACCGTGGGACCGAGGGGAGACGCCAGCAGCGTCTGACCTCTGGGGTCAACCGGCGCGATGTTGAATAACAGCTATGACGTGCTCATGACGTCACCTCTCCTACTGCTCATCGAACGAGCTAATATGATTGGTTCCCGCTCATTTGCTGCAATGCTATTGGTCAAATTGTAACTCTTTTGTGTGTGCCCACGAGACGCCCTGAGCTTCAGGCAAAACTCATTCACGTGTGGTAGACCAGGCCGTGAGGACGGGTCTGTTCAGTTTATCGGCCACTAGACTGAACACCGTCTATTCCTCACCGTCAAGTTAACTCAGCGTCTTTGCGATATACCACACTCGCCCAGAATCACGAGTGCGAATATATTGTTCAGAAGCCTAAAGTGACAAATCTCCAGAGCGCAACAGACTGGTATCAGGTAACCCCTGGTGACAAAGATCGTTGTGAGTGACTTAGAGTGAACTAAGGCAGTGCCGCCGCCTAAGTAACCTGTGTGTGTGACTTTACCACAAGTGTACCTGCATGGTATACCACAGCCGCCGCCAGCCGCCACTCGTCCCAAGCGTGTACCTCTGTACCTCAGTACCTCAGTACCTCAGTACCTCGAGCGCCCGCCGCCGCCGCCCTCACTCCTACGTGACGTCACCACCTTACTCACCGCCAGTGCCAGTGTGTGTGCGTGTGTCTGTCTGTTAGGCATACAGCACACCCTACTCACGAAATCATCTCAAGATACTGCGAGTACCCTCCGTGTCTACGAGCGAAACCAGCTATCAGGCCACCTACGAGTGCTTGTATAAATGTGCCTGACTGAGTGAGTGAGTAAGGAAAGGTACCTTATCTGTAAGTACAAGATCTTGTCATTGTTTATTGTATCTGTGTTGATCTGAGGGATCAACCACAGTTCTCACCTTCTTATACCTGTCGCAGGTTATAGGTGAATAGGCGGTGAATGCGTGTTTATCTGTGTGGTATCACGGCATTTCACTCGTCTGTAAATGTGAGTTTCACATACACCACACATTTAGTTATTGTGTGTGATTATTATTGTGCATGTTATTGCCTGTCCCATTGACAGTGCCATTGTGTTTATTGCATATCATCATTACCGAGTATCCGGTTGGAACTCTTGTGATCCCTTTGCATACCGGCAGTTAGGTTGCCGTGTTAGTGATTGCCTGTCAAGTGTGTTAAGTTAGGTGTTTCTCCACGAGTGGATACGAGTCGATTAGCCAGACGTCAAGAGTCTCGTTAATACAACCATAGCCTTGCTGACGCCAATCTAAAGTAAATCAAGCACCCTGTGTATTAGCGGTTAGGTTAGTAAATAAACTACTGTTAATCTTTATGCGGTGTTTCCGTTGAACTACTTCAGAATACTGCCAACATTACTCCAGCCTTCAGCTCTAAGTGTCTTCAACACCGAGTTGCCTATATTCACTAATCTATAAATGTGATGAGGACCCTAGGAGTCCCTTAAAGGTGTTAAATCATTGAGGAGATTCCAACGATCAACGTGGAGCGGGACCAGGTGAGGCTAGTCTGAGAAGAGACCCACAAGGACTCTAACTCGACCTTGCTCCCAGGCCCTGTACGGTCGCTCTCGTATTTTCTATTCTGCTAATTCCGACAGCTTCGTGAAGCGTCTGCCACATGTACATTGGCGACGTACGCATAGCAGAATAGAAAATACGAGAGCAACCGTACAGGGCCTGGGAGCAAAGTCGAGTTAGAGTCCTTGAGGGTCTCTTCTCAGACTAGCCTCACCTGGTCCCGCTCCACGTTGGTCGTTGGAATCTCCTCAATGATGTAACACTTTAAGGGACTCCCAGGGTCCTCATCAAATTTATAGATTAGTGAATTGGGCTACTCGGTGTTGAAGACACCTAGAGCTGAAGGCTGGAGTAATATTGGCAGTATTCAGAAGTGGTTCAACGGAAACACCGCATAAAGCTTAACAGTAGTTTATTTACTAACTTAACCACTAATACACAGGGTGCTTGATTTACTTTAGATTGGCGTCAGCAAGGCTATGGTTGTATTAGCGAGACTCTTGACGTCTGGCTAATCGACTCGTATCCACTCGTGGAGAAACACCTAACTTAACACAGTTGACAGCCAATCATTAACACGGCAACCTAACTGCCGGTATGCAAAGGGATCACAAGAGTTCCAACCGGATACTCGGTAATGATGATATGCAATAAATCACAAATACACTGTCAATGGGACAGGCAATAACATGCACAATAATAATCACACACAATAACTAAATGTGTGGTGTATGTGAAACTCACATTCACAGACGCGTGAAATGCCGTGATACCACACAGATAAACACGCATTCACCGTCGATTCACCTATAACCTGTGACAGGTATAAGAAGGTGAGAACTGTGGTTGATACCTCAGATCAACACAGATACAATAAACAATGACAAGATCTTGTACTTACAGATAAGGTACCTTTCCTTACTCACTCACTCAGTCAGGCACATTTATACAAGCACTCGTAGGTGGCCTAATAGCTGGTTTCGCTCGTAGACACGGAGGGTACTCGCAGTATCTTGAGATGATTTCGTGAGTAGGGCGTGCTGTATGCTTAACAGACAGACACACGCACACACACTGGCACTGGCGGTGCGTAAGGTGGTGACGTCACGTAGGAGTGAGGGCGGCGGCAGGCGCTCGAGGTGGCGGCTGGAGGCGGTTGGCGGCGGGCGCTCGAGGCGGCGGCTGGCGGCGGTACCATGCACTACACTTTACACTGTGGTACAGGTACACTGTGGTAAAGTCACACACACAGGTTACTTAGGCGGCGGCACTGCCTGAGTTCACTCCAAGTCACTCACAACAATCTTTGTCACCAGGGGTTACCTGATACCTCTCTGTTTTGCTCTGGAGATTTGTCACTTTAGACTTCTAAACAATATATTCACACTCGTGATTCTGGGCGAGTGTGTGGTATATCGCAAAGACGCTGAGTTAACTTGACGGTGAGGAATAGACGGTGTTCAGTCTAGTGGCCGATAGACTGAACAGACCCATCTTCTCGGTTTGGTCTACCTCACGTGAATGAGTTTTGCCTGAAGCTCAGGGCGTCTCGTGGGCACACACAAAACAGTTACAATTTGACCAATAGCATTGCAGCAAATGAGCGGGAACCAATCATATTAGCTCGTTCGATGAGCAGTAGGAGAGGTGACGTCATGAACTCGTCACGAACACATCATAGCTGTTATTCAACATCGCGTCGGTTGACCCCAGAGGTCAGACGCAGCTGGCGTCTCCCCTCGGTCCCGCGGTGCACCACCGATGTACTCATTGACCCTTTGGTGGCAAGTATGCTTAACTCCCTGTATCTATTTTCTGCCTGGACATACGGCGGCCTAAGTATTATGAGAGTTTTCCTTGTTAAGTGGGCATTCTGGAGGTACCCAACATGCTAGGTCACTATCCAGGATTAAGAGAGATAGGCTTTGTGCACGAAGACCTAGAGGCATACACTAACCCCACCAGTTCCATAACTGGTACAGCCAGCCCACCAGGACTGAAAACCACCATGACGACCAACCATCCATCACCAGATCTCTAGTATCAGCTATAGATACAGATAATGACTCCAAAGAGCCTTCACTTACGGGAGGCTGACCATAGCTCGTGCTACTTGGAACTGTTTGTTCTGAGTAGCTGAATCTGAAAACAACAACAACAACAGCTTGGACTAGAAGCAGCACCCCATGCTCCGGACCGGGTTAAGACTTATCCCAACCTGGGCCAGGAGCACCACACCATGCTCCGGGCAAGGGTTAAGACTTACCCCACCCTGGGCCAGGAGCACCACACCATGCTCCGGGCGGGGGTTAAGACTTACCCCGCCCTGGGCCTGGAGCACCACACCATGCTCCGGGCTGTGGTTAAGACTTACCCCGCCATGGGCCTGGAGCACCACACCATGCTCCGGGCTGTGGTTAAGACTTACCCCGCCCTGGGCCAGGAGCACCACACCATGCTCCGGGCTGTGGTTAAGACTTACCCCGCCATGGGCCTGGAGCACCACACCATGCTCTGGGCGGGAGTTAAGACTTATCCCGCCATGGGCCAGGAGAACCACACCATGCTCTGGGCGGGAGTTAAGATTTATCCCGCCCTGGGTCTAGAGCGCCACACAATGCTCCGGAGTGGAGGTTAAAACTTACCCTGCCCTGGGCCAGGAACACACACCTGGCCGGATGTTACTTCCGGTCACCAAAGACATCACGTTTTATGATCGTGATAACATCGTGATCGTGTTATGATGTGAACTACGCTAGCTCACCCCGTCACACATGTTACACACTTGTTATGTTGTTTTTTGTTGGCTAATTTAGATATTTGTCTGCCTGTCAGTCAGTCAGTCACTCTATTACTCTTTCAATCACTTACTCAGTCAGTTAGTGTGTCAGTGAGTCAGTGTCAGTAAGTCAGTCAGTCACTCAATTAGTAATTGTGTCAGTCAGTCAGTCAGTTTGTGATTCAGTCAATCACTCAGTGTGTCAGTCAGTCAGTCAATCACTCAGTGTGTCAGTCAGTCAGTCAGTAAGTCAGTCAGACAGTGTTAAAGTCAATCAGTCAGTCAGTCAGTCAGTCAGTAAGTCAGTTAGTGTGAGTCAGTCAGTCTGCCACTCTGCTAGTCAGTGTGTCAGTCACTCAGTCAGATACTCAGCTAGTCAGTCAGTCACTCTATTTCTATTTCAGTCAGTCACTCAGTCAGTCACTCTGTCAGTCAGTCAATCAGTCACTCTGTAAGTCAGTCAGACAGTCAGTCAGTCAGTCATCCATTCAGTCAGTATCAGTCAGTCAGTCACTCTGTTAGGTAGTCAGTCAGTCACTTTGTCAGTCAGTCAGACAGTCAATCAGTAAGTCAGTCAGTCAGTCAGTGTGTCAGTCTGTCAGTCAGTTAGTCAGGGAGTCAGTCAGTCTGTTAGTTTAGCCTATCAGACAGTCAGTCAGTCAGTCAGTCAGTCAGTCATCAGTCAGTCAGTCAG
>WNGS01169267.1:0-24085 GCA_020271785.1 Procambarus virginalis
GATCTACCAGTTGGAATACAGAATTATATGAACATGTTTGCTGATGATGCTAAGATAATAGGAAGGATAAGAAATCTAGATGATTGTCATGCCTTTTAACCCTTAACCCTTAAATGGCGCATAGCTATATACCATTTGACACCCACAGGCGCATACAAAAAAAAAAAAAATTATTTTTCTTCCTAACCTGTTAATTTGTGTTCACTGATCACGGGAAAAATAATAAAAAAATCGTAAGTTGAATATATTGGCCACTATAGGGCAGGGAAGTCTGGCACAAAACAGGCGCTCACTCAGCATGCGTCCCAGGCGGTCTGTTGATCGCCAGCTGTCAGGCCGGAGTTGCCACAAAGAGATAATTGCCTAATTATTTCAATGTCTCTGATTGATTTTTCGTAGTTTTTTTGCTGTAATATTATTCAATAGTGTGTAGTGTAATATATTTATATAATGAAATGGGTGAATCATCGCTGTACTCAAAAATATGGTGTGCTTATTGTTGATTCAATTATGTTCATCAAACAGTGAACAAATACTTTGTCGGTTGTTACACTATATACAAACAGGTTATATATAAGTATCTGCATGTTTTGTTCACCATATCGAACCACTAAGTTGCTATTATGAGTCAAAAAGTAACAAGGAGTGACCGCCGTGTACCAGCCAGCCACTCACGCCCTCCCTCAAGTCATCTGACTCGCCCACATTCTCCTCCCACAATACTGTTTTTGCTTTTATTCACTATATACAGACGCTATATATAAGTATCTACATTCGTGTTCACCATAACGAACCACTAAGTTGGTATGCTGAGTGGCAGTGGCAGCCCGCCACTGGCTGCCACTCCCTCCTCACCTCACCTCACCTCACCTGACTTGCCACCATTTTCCACTCACCATACTGTTTTTGCTTTTATATACAGATGTTATATATAAGTATTTACATGTTTTGTTCACCATAACTGTACATCTAAGCTTGTATGGTGAGTAGGACCTCTTGTATGGTGAGTAGGCAGAAAGACGTAGGACCTCACAGTCAGCTGATGGCTGCCGCCCTCAAGGCCAGACGCACTAATATTTCTCCTCCAACAATACTGCTTGTGGTGTTATTACGCTATATACACACATTATATATAAATATCTACCGGTTTTATTCGCCATACTTGTACAAGTAAACTGGTATGGTGCCTAAAGACCATCGTGGTCACCAGTAAACAACACGATAATTCCTGCAGACGACGCTCCTCTCACCAAAATGGCGGCTCCCAACCTCCTACTCTTGCTGTTTATACCCTCTATACACACGTTATATATAAGTATCTACATTTGTGTTCACCATAGCGAACCACTAAGCTGGTATGCTGAGTGAAGTCAATAAAAGGTGGCCACACACAGTCAGATAACAATGCCACCACCCTCCCTCCCACAGCATTACTCCTCCCTCCATGGAGCACAGCGCTAAATATCATCACAATCTTCTTATTATCAGACCCATGGTCAGTTTTATCACAGTCAGGGGTCTTCTGTAATAATATTATCGCTACATAATAGCATGAACAAGTATATTATGGCATTTTTAGGCGATGCTGTGGTCACAAGCTGAACAGCAGTGCTGTGAGCTCATGCTGCGTGCGTCAGGCTTGGTAGCTTACTCAATACTGAGGCCCCTAACACCCGGGAGTTTGGCCCACGATTTTTTTTTTAAAATGGCGTCTGTTTACAAGAGCCCTGATGAAGGTGTGGTGAACCCCGTGTATCCGCGGGCCGTTTAAATCTTGCGTAGTACTCCAACGCATCATATGATGCGACGCGCAATTTACTGCAAGTCGGTCAAAGCATCATATGATGCGATGCGCAATTGAAAGGTTAAATACATGGATGGCAAAATACTAAAGAAGTTGTTCACGACTTTTGTTAGGTCAAAGCTAGAATACGCAACGGTTGTGTGGTGCCCATATCTTAAGAAACACATCAACAAACTGGAAAAGGTGCAAAGACATGCTACTAAGTGGCTCCCAGAACTGAAGGGCATGAGCTATGAGGAGAGGTTAGAGGCCTTAAATATGCCAAAACTAGAAGACAGAAGAAAAAGGGTGATATGATCACTAGGCACAAAATAGTAACAGGAATTGATAAAATCGATAGGGAAGATTTCCTGACACCTGGAACTTCATGAACAAGAGGTCATAGATACTAAACAAAGATGCTGAAGAAATATAAGAAAATTTCCGTCTTTCCACTCTGGGAAAATTCTCAGAGTGGTAGACGGTTGGAAGAAGTTAAGTGAAAAGGTGGTGGAGGAGGCCAAAACCGTCAGTAGTTTCAAAGCCTTATATGACAACGAGTGCTGGGTAGACGGGACACCACGAGCGTAACTCTCATCCTGTAACTACACTTAGGTAATTACACTGCAACCAGCTACAGGAATAACCAATTGCCTAAGTATATGGAGCAGGTTCAGGGCAGTAAGTGGTGTCCTAGGTTACATAAAGGTATAGGGAAGTTGATAAGTAAACAAGACAAGAAATAAATGAAAGTGAGTGAAAATTCTGAGTTGGAAAAGTTTATACAGTATACTCCAAAACCAAAGATCGTCAATAACAAATATGGCCACCACTGCGGAAGAGGTAACCACACCAGCAGATGAATGTTTTGAAGGATTCTCAGCACAAGATATAAGGAAAGGTGGTTTTCTTGTCTGGTTAAAGATTACTGAGGACAGGCTAAAGGAGTATGAAGAAAAGGTCCTTAAATTAGACCATGATAAGCAAACTTTCAGGGATGAGGTTCACAATTTAAAAAGGAAAAATTTTTTAGCAAAGAAGTAAAATTACCCCTTTAACAGACAAGGTAGAGACAGGAGGAACAAATTGAGGAACTAGTGCAAGAAAATGAGGTATGGAAAGTAAAGAGCAGTAAATTTGATGAAATTACCAAGAAAATAGATTCCTATAGTGAACAAAGGAACCCTGAAGGCTAGCATGGAGTTAGGCAAGGATATGCAAAGAGAAATTTCATTGACAACTCACATAGATGTTAACAAAGAACTAGTAAAGTACAAAGAGGAAAAAGAGAGATGTCTGTGCAAGTTGTAAAAGAGAAAGAAACCATCAAGAAAGTGTGTTTAAAAGCCAAAACCAGAAATGCCCAACAAGCAATTAGGAAAGAACTGGTTACCAACAGTTAACTAGTACAAAACACTGCAGATGGAAATAAGTCCATAATAATTTTTGGGTGTTTAGAAAAGGAAATACCATCCATCTAGGGTGGACAGAGCAGCAGAAGAGATGAAAATCATTGAGAAAATAGTAGGTTTAACCACTGTGCTGCTCACCTTCAAAATACGCCCCACCCCCAGGAAATAAATTCTGGGGAAAACATTCTTTGTTTTTGAAAATGTTAAATACCCTTCCCTAATCACAGATATGTAAAAAACAAAAAACAAAATTGTAATTACTTTGGCCACAATGGGGTCTGGAAAACTGCGTGTGACGTCACAATTTGGTAATGGCCCGTGACGTAGACACGAAGCCAGTCGCCCGCCAGCTTCAACATGCGCGAGTTGCCACAAATATTTTTTTGTACATATTGTATGCATTTTTTGCGTACATTTCCAGATATATTTGTTTTGTTTTTTCTTGCCAATCCTATGTATAATGAACACGTACACAAAATTATGGTAGTAGAACATCCGTACTGTCCCAAGACACTGCGTTGTGTGTCTTAAATGTGTCCACATATATTGCTCATATATCCAATGTTTCATGTTCACTTATGTATATTTACAACATATTTACACACTGTACACTATCACACACTATATACATTCACCATCAACACACATTCAGAACTCCACGAGTGTGAGCTGCCACACCCAGCCAGCCCTCCCTCACTCCTCCAACACATAGCTTATTCCTTACACCTTACTCGCCAACATTGCTCCTCCCACCATACTGTTATTGTTTTAATTACACTATTTATACACGTTATGTATACGTATCTACATGTTTTAGCCGCCATAACTATGCAAGTAAGCCAGTATTGTGTCCAAACAGCATAGTGGCCATCATACACTGCCTGAGAAATCATACAGCAGCCAGCAGACGACGCTATGAGTATGACGCCACTTCCCTCACCAAAATGGATCCTCCCAACATACTCCTGTTGCTGTTATTACACTATATACACACACACCTTGTATATACCCATGTGTATATTTGTTCACCATAGCGAACCAGTACGCTAGTATGGTGAGCAAAACAAGCGTGGCTGCCCCACTCAGTGACGCTATCTGGATTTCCTCCCTCCCTCACCAAAATTCCTCCTCCCACAATACTACGCACAGCGCTAATTATCACCACAATCCTGCTATTATCAATATCGTGGTCACTAAATCCCGTAAATAAATAAATGACCACAAGCTTATTTTGTAAAGTAACATATAACGTCGTTTGAAGATTCCTAGATGGACGAAATAATGTTGTGGTGCTGTGGCTAGTGCTGTGAACATCATGAATAGCATTGATTCACTGATATTTGAACATTGTACACAGTCATTATCCCACTCAGGCTCTTCTGTCACACTATCATGGCTAAATAATACCAGTTTTATTATTATATATATATATATATATATATATATATATATATATATATATATATATATATATATATATATATATATATATATATATATATGTCGTACCTAGTAGCCAGAACTCACTTTTTGGCCTACTATGCAAGGCCCGATTTGCCTAATAAGCCAAGTTTTCCTGAATTAATATATTTTCTATCATTATTTTCTTATGAAATGATAAAGCTACCCATTTCATTATATATGAGGTCAATTTATTTTTATTGGAGTTAAAATTAACGTAGATATATGACCGAACCTAACCAACCCTACCTAACCTAACCTAACCTATCTTTATAGCTTTGGTTAGGTTAGGTAGCCGAAAAAGTTAGGTTAGGTTAGGTTAGGTAGGTTAGGTCGTCGAAAAACAATTAATTCATGAAAACTTGGCCTATTAGGCAAATCGGGCCTTGCATAGTAGGCTGACAAGTGCGTTCTGGCTACTAGGTACGACATATATATATATATATATATATATATATATATATATATATATATATATATATATATATATATATATATATATCACTAAGAACTCTTTGACCCGGCCAGGATTCGAACCCATGCCGTCCAGGATCACCCCTAAACGTACACAGTACCGTGACCACCGCACCAATGATCGTCTATAAGGATTGGTCAGTCTTGGCGCTTATTAACTAAGCTCCCTGACTGACCAACCCCCGACGACACTCATGGATCCATTTGGGTACAGTTTTTCATCAAATTCTGGCGCATGCACGGGCCGCACTGAGTCTAACATGTGTGAGAAAGCTGCATGAACGCGCAAGCCATATATCACTAAGAACTCTTTGACCCGGCCAGGATTCGAACCCATGCCGTCCAGGATCACCCCTAAACGTACACAGTACCGTGACCACCGCACCAATGATCGTCTTTAACCCTTACACTGCTCAGGGGTCCTGGGGACATTTACACCCCTGTGCGCAAGAAAAAAAAAATTCAAAATTTTTTTTTCGTCTTCTAAACATGTTAACTTGTGTCCCCTGAGCACGGGAAAAATAACAAAAAAATCGTAGGTGACATATTTTGGGAGCAATTGACTGAGGATGTCTGGCAAAAAGTGGGCGTTCACAGAGCAGTCGTCAGGGTCGGTCAGCATCACCCACGCTGACAGATGGGAGTTGCCACAAAGATATTATTACCTAATTATTCAATGTCTCCGATTGATTTTTTCTTAGTTTTTTTGCAGTAATATTATTCAATAGTGTGTATTGTAATATATTTATATAATAAAAGTGGTGAATAATCGCTATACTCAAAAGTATGGTGTGCATATTGTTGATTCAATTATTATGCCCATCAAACAGTGAACGATAACAGTGACATAAGTACTAGTAATTATGTAATAACAAATAAATAAGTTTTCTAAAAGCAATGTGCACAGGCTGAAGTTTCCTTAAAAAATATTTAAGTTTTTTTCCTCCTGGCAGCCTACGTAAGGTGCTATAGCTGCCCCACCCCAAGTGGACCCGTCCCACACTGGTCAACCCATGTGCGTCCGTCCCTCGTGTTATACACAGTGCTGCGCCATTAGTGAAATATTTTTTTTAAATAACTTTTTTATTTTCATAGTAACTTTGAACATTTTTGGCCAAGACTGTCTGGTAGCAGCATCAATCGTTCTGGAGGTGTTAAGAGGAAGAAGGTTGTCCTGGCAATTAAAGACAAGTTACGTGTTGTTCAACCAGTGAGGCGTCACAGGCAGCCAAATGCCTTCAACAAGTGAGGCGCCACAGGCAAGCCAAGCGCCTTCAACAAGTGAGGCGCCACAGGGCTAGCCAAGCGCCTTCAACAAGTGAGGCGCCACAGGGCTAGCCAAGCACCTTCAACAAGTGAGGTGCCACAGGGCTAGCCAAGCGCCTTCAACAAGTGAGGCGCCACAGGCAAGTCAAGCGCCTTCAACAAGTGAGGCGCCACAGGCAAGCCAAGCGCCTTCAACAAGTGAGGCGCCACAGGCAAGCCAAGCGCCTTCAACAAGTGAGGCGCCACAGGCAAGCCAAGCGCCTTCAACAAGTGAGGCGCCACAGGCAAGCCAAGTGCCTTCAACAAGTGAGGCGCCACAGGGCTAGCCAAGCACCTTCAACAAGTGAGGCACCACAGGGCTAGCCAAGCGCCTTCAACAAGTGAGGCGCCACAGGCAAGCCAAGCGCCTTCAACCAGTGAGGCTTCAGCAGCTGGCAGTCAAAACTAACTTTGCTTAATGAACTGTACAGTAATTTTAAGTGTTAATTTTAGTGTTGTGTTAGTATAGGTTACGTAAATTGTTAACAATTCTTAACTTCAAGATGTGTGGCATCAATCAAGAAGACGAACACCAACAAGGTACGTTGAGGTTTCTAGTTGAATATCTAATAATTATATGTGGCAAGGCAATTCAAATTATGTTGTTTGTAGTATAAAAATTGTTGGAAATGGTCACTTTTGGACTCGTAGGTGAAAAAGTACCATTATCCGAAAAACGTGATAATCGGTTGGGGGTCCTTCCCATATAGTCCGGATGATCGAGTGGAGACAGTATGTATGTATGTATGTATGTATGTATGTATATATATATATATATATATATATATATATATATATATATATATATATATATATATATATATATATATATATATATATATATATATATGTCGTACCTAGTAGCCAGAACGCACTTCTCAGCCTACTATGCAAGGCCCGATTTGCCTAAAAAGCCAAGTTTTCACGAATTAATTGTTTTTCGACTACCTAACCTACCTAACCTAACCTAACCTAACTTTTTCGGCTACCTAAACTAACCTAACCTATAAAGATAGATTAGGTTAGGTTAGGTAGGGTTGGTTAGGTTCGGTCATATATCTACGTTAATTTTAACTCCAATAACAAAAATTTACCTCATACAAAATGAAATGGGTAGCTTTATCATTTCATAAGAAAAAAATTATAGAAAATATATTAATTCATGAAAACTTGGCTTATTAGGCAAATGGGCCTTGCATAGTAGGCTGAGAAGTGAGTTCTGGCTACTAGGTACAACAATATATATATTATATATATATATATTATATATATATATATATATATATATATATATATATATATATATATATATATATATATATATATATATATATATTTATTTTAACATTATTAGATGATGCTGTGGTCACAAGCTGAACAGCAGTGCTGTGAGCACATGCCGTGTGTGCCAGCCTTGGTGGCTCACTCAGTATTGAGGCTCTCACACCCAGGATGTTGTCCAATCGTTGCCCACGATTAATATAGCCTCTGTTTACAAGAGCCCTGAGGAAGCTGATGTGAACCCCATGTAGCCACGGGAGATTTGAATCATACACTAAAAATATAAGATCCCGGAGATGCGTTGCGCACTCCCTGTCGAGTGAATGCAGGCGCATTGCGCAGTTCAGTAGTTAAGAGAAGGCCTCAATTCAAAGAAAAATGTCAGTGATTTTAGGAGAATGGGAAAATGTGAGAAAGGCAAGAACCGCCCCCTTAAAGGTGATATTTAATGGAGTGAAACAAATGATGGAACTGTTTAGAAATGCCAGGAAATTGCAGTGATGAAGATGGCAAACTTTGGCTAATAAGACAAGACCTATTAAAGGAACACAGAGAAAAACTAAAAAATGAGCCTCGATAAAGCGAAACATCTAAATGGGAATAGAAATGAAGAAAGAAATTTTTTTTTCAACAAAGTGTTAGAGACTGGAAAGCTAGTGAAATGGTACATAGAAACAAAGCAACAAAATCATTAGAGGAAGGGAAAGTAAAGGACAAAACATAAGGGAACATATTCCTGAAATTGGATATACCAACATAGATGGAGTGAGATAAAAAATACTGGAACTAAGAGATATAATTCAGATTAAGGTCCCAGATATTGTCGCATTAACAGACGTAAACTGAAGAGAATATTTGAAATGAGGTCATATTCCCAAGGGGCTACTCAGTTGGAGACGTGACAGGAAAACTAGGAAGGGGAAGAAGTAGCTGTGCTGGTGAAAGTACACCTGACGGTAAGAGAGTTAATAACTGAAAACCATCGAGAAGTTGACATAATGGCTTTGCAGGTCTGGAATCAAGACGATAAACTGATAATCGTAAATGCCTACAGCCCACCAGCAAGCAACACTTGGACAAAGGAGGAAATAGATGGCAAATGAGAGGGTCTCATAATGGTTGAGAGAGAGATAATAGTAAAAGCAGATAAAGATAAATCACGATTGTTGGTACTTTAGGATTTCAAACTGAAAGAGACTGAGAGGCCTACAAAGCAAGAACGGAGGACATTTGGACAGCAGATTTGAAACCTCATTCTGGATACATCCATATATCAACACAACAAGCAGGCCACAAGAATGAGGGAAGGGGATATTCCATAATAGTGGATCTAACATTTGTCATGAAAGAAAACAAACAAAAAAACCAGCGTTGAATGTAATGAAACGTCATTTTCTGGGTGAGTCCCGGAGGCTCCCCGGAGCTATCCATGGCTGATATGGATACCCTAACTATTTTGCATCAGTCGATGTGGGTGGAGTTCTAGGCCTACCGGGGACCACGAGCCAGAACCTGGCCCCCTCAGAGAGGCACGGGGAGCAATGGCCCATAGAAATGCACATGTGATTTGGAGCATTCTATATCTGCCATCGACCGGGACAGGCACCCAGAAAGGTAAGCGCCACAAAACAAACCCCTATTCTGGTTAACAACAAAAATTGACAAACGAGTGGACAGAACTCCCCCAGGAAAACGAACTAACAAGCATGACGTCACACGAGCCGCGCCGCATGTCTGCGCAGCTCCCCCCTCCCCGGGAGGGGGAAGGGGAGCCCCAGACCCCCGCGCCGGCTATCCCCGCCCCAGTTCTGAGGCTGGATATCAAAACCGCGAAAAACCGCCGACCGGAGGGTGGGAGGGTGCCGGGGAGCCTCCGGGACTCACCCAGAAAATGGCGTTTCATTACATTCAACGCTGGTTTTCTGGGGGGAGCCCCTACGGCTCCCCGGAGCTACCTCACCAAAGACTACCTAGGAAAACAAGGGGACATACCCGGGAGGCGGTCGGTGAACCACTCCTCAACACGAAGTCGAGACAACAACCAAAGGACCCCTCCGGAAAGCAGCAGGCACTACATTCGCCAGAAAAAGGGAGAACGGCCGCAGACGAAGAAACCTATGACCAAGATCATAGGAGCCAAGAAACCACTGCGCCTGAGAAGAGCATGAAGCTCTGCCACACGACCCCCAGAGGCCAATGCCAAAAGATAGCCGAGGCAAAGCAAACCTGGCCCCAGGAGCCACAACCACCAAGGAGAAGAAAAACAGGAGAGCACCCTGTCCAAAGACCTGGACGGCACAGGCAGTGCAGAAACAGGCCGGAGGCGAAACAATGCACGATACAGCCTGCGAAACGGCACAGAAGGAACATCGATACCGAAAGCTAGCAGCAGAAACCAAGGTGCCAGACCCAGGAACAGTCCCAAGCGCCTCTACACCTTCTGCAAGCCAATCCTATGACAGCCCCAGGAGGGAAAAGAAAACGCAGGACCAAAACCAAAATGCCACAAGCGTGCAAGTCCACCACCACAAGTGCAGCCGACAGGGAAGGAACCTGCATAAGGAGCCGCCCCGCACCAACACCCCGCAGAAGGGCAGGAGCGAAGACTCATTAAAAGGAGCAAAATCGCCCCCAGGAAAACGAGTAGCGCCGAGACAGCGCGAAGAGGAGAGATATGCACAAAAGAACAAGAAGGCCAAACATCCAGAAACTGCCGGGAAGAGGACCCACAAGCCCTAGAAAGGACCGGAGGGAAGCTCAACCGAATGACGACAGACGTACCAGAAAACGGGAAGGAGCTGACTTGGGTTAGAAGACACAGAATTGCTTTTTCCCACTCTCTCATTATTCCTGCCCTTTCATTCTCCGCCGCACACGTACATTTACGTTTACAGTAGAGTGAAGGAGGAGGGGCCCACTGGGAAGTGTGTCAAGGAAAACCCAGCACAAGACGCCGCCAGAGTAGCAGGCGCCGGCCCTGTCAACGAGAGGAGCAGCAGTGTCATCGCCTGCTGCTTTCTCTCTATGGTGTGGGTGCCGGAAGCCACTGAGCGACCGGGGACAAGGAAGAAAGATGTCGGTGACGGGTGTCACGAGCCCCAACAGATGACTAATGCAGTATACGGCGCTAGGACTGTGACCTGCGCCGGTCGGACTGACTGACATGTCAACGTCTCACAGTGGGTGTTGATCTCCCCTCCGTTTATCCGCTTTCTCCTTTCCCACGGCAATTGGGTGCAGCTACCAAGGCTACCCCAAAACTGTCCCAAACCTTCGAAAACAAAAGAAGCAAACAAAGAACGAAGGCACAAAAAACTCCGTCGCACCGAGACCAAAAGTCATGCAGAACCCCAAGAAGAGGGGGACATGACTGAGAAGGCCCGTCCTGGAAAAAGGGGCGAAGACTGTAGAAAAACACCCACCGACAGGACGGAAACAACGGGCACACTGGACAAGGAAAACCGAGCCCAGGGAGGGACCGACGCCCACAAAGCACGTGCGGAGCGGGGGGACGGAAAAACCCCACACCACAAAACCGCAAGCCCCGCCCAGAGGGTAGAAAAACCCCGGCGGGGACCAACGGGGCCGAAGGCCCCTTACGTTAGCACCACCCCTGCCCCGGGAACCCACCCTGCAGGCCCGGGGCCGAGCTGTCCCCTCAAAGCCCCAGCGTCAAGAAAAACCCCGGGCAGCCGTGAAAAACACCAAGGAAGGGAGCCCACTAGGCTCCGGAACTTGAACGGAAACCGGAGGAAAAGCGAGGGGCGAGACGAAGACCCCAAGCTCATCCCCAACCAGCACAACGAGGCGAGGACAAGACAGAGAATCCAAGGAACCTGGAAAAACCAGGCCCAGCACAGCAAGACCGGCAAGGAAGGAGGGCCCCAGAGGGAGCACGGAAGGGCCGAACATAATGCCACAACCAACCCCGACACGCAGCTGCAGTACCAAAACCGCAGCAAAACGTCCCCACACTCCCCGAGGAAGCGACAGAGAAGATAGATAAATCGTACACGAGTGGCACACAAGGGGACACAGGCGGAAACCGAGCACCCAACCGAGCCACAGGGACGGTAGGAGAAACGTGTGCAGTGTAACAGGCAACCGAAGGAACACATTAGGCAGCCCAACATGGGCTGATCCCATACACAGCCCCAAGAGCAGAGACGAGAGCGCCCATGAAGCACAGAATCCGCTCAACAGGCAAACGACAGGGAGAGGCGGAACTAAAGAGCCAGAACCCAATCCTGCAAGCACACAACACCCTCGACACAGGAAACGTACCACCAAACAGGCACCCCCACCGTTGCACCGTGGAACAAGGTGGAGGCGGGGCCCCGAACTCAAGCAAGGTTAGACAAGCATAGGAGAGAGGCAGGAGTACAGGCAGAGGTCGCCTCGAAAGGGCCAAGAGGCCACCCGCAGACACCCGTGAACCGAGGAAGGAATCAGGTGGAGAGAACAAGAGCAGCCCAATATGGGCTAATAGCCCTGCAGCAGGCACCTCGGGTGATACGGACCACGGTCACAAGTACGTACGTACACCCATGCCTACGTCCAAAAACAGCGTCAGGACGAAGGAAACGCCAAACCGCACCAACTCACCTGCAGAACATAGGCGCTGAAAGGCCATGACGCAAGCTTTCGAGTCCGTAGCCGCCGGAGGCGGCCAGGGCGCCCTTGCTGGAGAGGAGGGGAGCGGCGAAGGAGGCTCCCCACCCTAGAACGCAGGGAAAAACCTCGTGACTTCCCCACAGCGGGGAAGGGGGCACGTATGGGGATATGATCACCACATTTAAAATTCTGAAGGGAATTGATAGGGTAGATAAAAACAGGCTATGTAACACAAGGGGCACATGCACAAGGGGAGACAGGTGGAAACTGAGTGCCCAAAAGAGCCACAAAGATAGTAGAAAGAACTGTTTGAGTGTCAGAGTGGTTGACAAATGGAATGCATTAGAAAGTGATGTGGTGGAGGCTGACTCCATATTCAGATTCAAGTGTAGATATGATAGAGCCCAATAGGCACAGTAATCCGTACACCTGTTGATTGACGGTTGAGAGGCGGGACCAAAGAGCCAGAGCTCAACCCCCGCAAACACAACTAGGTGAGTACAGCAGCACCCCAGACAACCCCCAAGCAACGGGGCATGGAGTGGATGAAGAAAAGAGCGAGAGGCGAAGCCCACCGAGAGAAATGGATGCACAACACGTGTGCCCACCGCCCGGAACCAAAACAAACTCACGGCGCATGCACAGGATGCGAAAGAAAAGTAGCCCAACAGGGCGAGAAGTAGCCCAAAGCTGCTACAAGTAGCCCAAAGCTGCTACAAGTAGCCCAAAGATGCTACAAGTAGCCCAAAACTGCTACAAGTAGCAGGACACGCAGGAGGTAAGCCGCAAAGGCCAACGGCACCGCAGACGAAGAGATGCGGTTAGCCGAAAAACTCCGGAAGACGGAACCGAAGGAACCACAGGGACACGGAACCGAACCCGGGGAGGAGCAGAACCCAAGCCCAAATCGTACGCAGAGGGGGGAAAGAAAAACCCCACTCCTCGCAACAGTAAGCCCCGCTCAGAAGGACGGAATCCAGGCGGGGCGCAATGGCGCACAAAGCCCCCCAAGGCCGCTCCTCCCCAACCCCAGGAGTCTCTACACCAGGCCCCGGGGCCGAGTCGACCTCCAAAGCCCCGGCCCCACAAGAAAAAGCCGGGGCAGCCGAGAGAGCTGGAAGAGAAGGGGCGCACTGGTCAGACCCTGGAGCATCGGCCGGAGGAACAGACTCGAATGCCTCCGCAGCTACCCCGGACAGGGCAACCCCCGAAACTGCCCAAGTCTCAAAACCTTGAACCCCGCCCCGACCCCGAAGCCTACAGATGCGTAGGGGCCGGAAGCAGGAGGGGGAAAATCAAGGGGCGTGGAAGAACCAAGGCCGAAGCGACCAAAACCCCCAAGTGTGTCCCTACACAAGCGGGGCAGCATCGGCGCGTCCGGGGAAGCGACAAACCCGAGCGCGTTGCAACAACCTACCCTGCAACGCGCGAGCTGCCTGCACCCACGGGAATTCATCAGGAGACTGGGTGAATGGAGTCACGAACAAGCAACAAAGTTCGCAGGACTCAGGGTCGAATGTGTCACCGACCCAACAGGCAGCATGACGGAGGCAAAAACAAGGAGAGTCACCCTGAGACAAAGGGACAGAGCAACCCTCAACTCGCACAAAGCGAGAGGGGACGCAAGGGTCTCCACAATCAGACCCGAGAGCCCCCGGGGGTTTCCCAGGGCCCCTAGACTGGGTCTGCTAAGGGTTATCCCAGGCAGGGCACTGCTAACCGGCGCCCCAAACTACCAAGCAAACTGCTAAAGCTGAACCCACGGGACGTGTCCACCCGTGAGGGCGAAGCAGGGGGTGCCACCACACAAACGAACCTAATATAAGGGGGGGGGGAACAAGGTAGACCCCCCTACCAGGCAAAAACAAATATAAAATAAAAACCACATAAGTGGACAACGTACCCAGAGGGAACAGAGCCGGCCGCTATAGGTGAAAACTAGCTACGCAGTGCCCTGCGCCCCCACCAGTGTTACAACTACCACTTACCCCAAGGTAAACAAGGGAGGAAAACTCCCAAACACTCGGGGCGGCCAAACGCCAAGCAGCAAAAAGCCAACAGAGGTAGACCCAAGGTGACTTGTGGAAGGCAACCCCAAGCCCCAAGGGCGGTACTTACAGGGCACTCAGGGAAGGTGACCCTAAGCACATGCAGCCCGAGTACCTGAGAATACTACTCCCAGCTCACACGATCACCGTAAGAGCAGCACTGCAAACAAGTCACAGCACAGAAACAAGACCGGAGCTGGAGCCACACGACCGTGCATTATCCATCAGCCGAGGAACTGAGGCGGGGATAGCCGGCGCGGGGGTCTGGGGCTCCCCTTCCCCCTCCCGGGGAGGGGGGAGCTGCGCAGACATGCGGCGCGGCTCGTGTGACGTCATGCTTGTTAGTTCGTTTTCCTGGGGGAGTTCTGTCCACTCGTTTGTCAATTTTTGTGTTTAACCAGAATAGGGGTTTGTTTTGTGGCGCTTATCTTTCTGGGTGCCTGTCCCGGTCGATGGCAGATATAGAATGCTCCAAATCACATGTGCATTTCTATGGGCCATTGCTCCCCGTGCCTCTCTGAGGGGGCCAGGTTCTGGCTCGTGGTCCCCGGTAGGCCTAGAACTCCACCCACATCGACTGATGCAAAATAGTTAGGGTATCCATATCAGCCATGGATAGCTCCGGGGAGCCGTAGGGGGTCCCCCCAGAAAAAAAGAGATATTTGACATACAGTACTTTTCTCCCTTGAAAAAAAGCGATCATGTTCTGTTGGAAATTAAGCATGAGTTGAGATATAATCTATAAGAGAACGAGGACATTGAAACAGTTGATAAACTCGATTTCAAGAGAGGACACTATGTGGAACTTGGAAAATTCTTTAATGAGTTTAATTGAACATACTTGTTGCTAGGTAAAGAAATAAATGAGATGTATGTCAAATTTTGTGAAATATATGATGAAGGCACACAAACATTCATACCAACAAACTGGAAAGGGTGCAAAGACATGCAACCAAGTGGCTCCCAGAACTCAAGGACAAGTGGCTCCCAGAACTCAAGGACAAGAGCTACGAGGAGAGGTTAGAAACATTATATATATGCCAAAACTGGAAGATAGAAGAAAGAGAGGCAATATGATCACTACATACAAAATAGTAACAGGAATCAATAAAATAGATAGGGCAGAATTCCTGAGACCTGGAACTACAAGAACAAGAGGCCATAGATTAAAACTAACTAAACAAAGATGCCAAAGATATTCAAGAAAATTCCCTTTCCAAACATAGTGGTAGAGGGTAGGAACAAGTTAGGTGAGAAGGTGGTGGAGGCCAATACCGTCAGTAATCTCAAAGCATTATATGATAATCAGTGCTGGGAAGACGGGACACTATGAGCATAGCTCTCATCCTGTAACTACACTTAGGTAATTACCAAAACATAGATGCAGGACCAGAAAACAGGATTGGTTCAGCAGAAATTGTGAGAGGGGCCATAGAGAAAAAGACAAGAAAAATGGGTTCAATATAGGAAGCCTAACAAGCAAACATACCAACAATACAAGCAAGCAAGAAACAATTACTCAGCAGTGAGGAGAGAGGCAGAAACGAACTTTGAGAAAGGTGTAGCAGACAAATGTAAAACAGAACCAGGCCTTTCCTATAAATTCATTAATCTCAAGCTGCATGTAAAAGATAAAATCCAGAGATTGAGAACGGGGAACAGGATTACTGAGAATTAAAAAGAAATGTGTGAAATGCTAAATGAACAATTCCAGTGTGTTTGTACAAAATGAGGATTTCAGAGACCCAGACCAAATACCAATTCCAGAGCACGCCATAGAATACATGGAGGTTTCCCAAGATGAAGTTGAAAAATTATTCAAGGGGCTAGGAAGAAATAAAGCAGATGGACCGGCTGGAGTTTCACCTTGCTTGCTGCGAGAATGTGCAAATGAGCAGAGCATTCCAATCCAATTAATATTCCAGACATCCTTGTGCACATGAATCTTAGCAGATACAGTATATGGAAAAAGGCAAACATAGTACCAATCCATAAAAATGGGAGTCAAGAGGAACTTCTAAATTATAGACCCATATCATTAACAAGCGTGGTAGTTAAAACACTAGAAACAATAGCTAAAACCCAATGGGTTGAACACCTAGAGAGTAATGACATAATAATGGAAAGACAGTATGGTTTTCGAACAGGAAGATCCTTTATAACAAATATACTTAGTTTTTATGATAGAGCCACAGAGATACTACAGGAAAGAAATGGTTGGGTTGACTGTGTCTATCTGGACCTAAAAACAACTTTTGACAGAGTCCCTACACAGATTGTTTTGGAAACTAGAACATGCTGGAGGGATGATCTTGATAATCTTGAGATTATCTTGAGATGATTTTTGGGGCTTAGTGTCCCCGCGGCCCGGTCTTTGACCAGGCCTCCACCCCCAGGAAGCAGCCCGTGACAGCTGACTAACTCCCAGGTACCTATTTACTGCTAGGTAACATGGGCATTATGGTGAAAGAAACTCTGCCCACCGTTTCTTGCCGGCGCCCGGGATCGAACCTGGGACCACAGGATCACGTGTACAGTGTTCTGTCCACTCAGCCACCGGTTGACAGGGAGGGTTGACAGGGCGGCTTCTGGCATGGATGAAAAATTTTCTAACTGACAGATAGATGAGGGCAGTAATCTGAGACAATGTATCTGACTGGAGGAGTTCTTGCACCAGTAATAGTTATTGTCTAAATAAATCATCTACAAAAAGGAATACAGAATTATATGAACATGTTTACGGATGATGCTAAGATACTGGGGAAGATAGGAAACTCGGACGATTGTAATGCCTTTCAAATCAACCTAGATAAAATAAGTGCTTGGAGTGTCAAATGGAATTCATTGTGAATAAATGCCATGTTATGGAATGTGGAATTGGCGAATAAAGACCACACACAACTTACAAATTATGTAGAAAGCAATTACAGAACTCTAATATAGAACGAGACCTAGAGATGGTTTTTAACACTTTCACGTTCCACTGACTCGATAAGCGTCACTCATTTTTCTCCCGATTCCTCACCAACGATGCTGTGCGGAGTCACTCATAAAAATATTTGTTAAAAATTTAAATTTTATCATATCAATCTGGTAGTGGTTTTAAAATGAGCGCCTTTAAATTGCGCACAATTTAGCACCCATATGTCACTTCAGCAGGACATATATTTATCTCTTGAATGCACCTCAAGCGGCATTGGAAAAAAAATATTTCTATAAAATCCAATTCTTATCCGATCGACTTGGGGATAATTTAAGCATGTTTACCATTAAATTTTTGTTTTTTCTAATAGTCACATAGCCTATTATTGAGAACGGAGTTCGCTTGTATCTTCGTGGTAAAACTATTGTAAAATGTTGACATGACGAGTGTAATCGACGAAGTTTTTTTATTTGGTGACGGTCACACGCATCCTTGTGTGACATTTTATACATATGTTCTTCTAGAACATTCTATTGCGAGCATATTGGTACAAAAATTAAGTACGTACATCGAAAATTGAGGTCAGGACAGTGAAAAGAATAAGACTTTTCAAAAGGTGTTTTGCCGATCTGCCATCGGGTAGAGGTAATACTTCAGCCACTTCCCACACTCTTGCTGGTGGGCCGCGATCATGATTCTACATTTATATGCATATGTCCGTGAAGGGAATTTTATTGCGGTCACAGTGATACCAAAATTAACGACGTAGCACAATTCTGGGATTGACAAACATGAAAAGTTCATAAACATTTCAGCAATGTTTGACGCTCACGGCTAACGACTGCCATAGTTTCTTATTTGGTGTGGTTCTCATGTCAGGTTTGGTGAAAATGTAGGTATATATTACTCTAGAGCATTCTCTGGCGAACACATTGATACCAAATTTAAATACATACCACGAAAATTAAGCTCAGCAACCCTAAAAGATTATAAACATTTCAGTGCTGACGCGCAGTTGGCCCACACGCCCGGGCTCAATTGGGGGTCAAGGTCAGCCTACTCCCGGGAACGTGAAAGTGTTAATTGTAAGCTGTCACCAGAGAAACACAAAGAACATTGTGAGAGGAGCGTATGTGTCGCTTTCCAACTTCAGACTTGCTTTTAATTATATGGATAGTGAAATACTAAAGAAACTGTTCATGACTTCTGAGAGACTAAAATTAGAATATGCAGCAGTTGTATGGTACCCAAATCTCAAGAAGCACATATACATATAAATAAACTGGAAAAGGTGTAACGACATGCTGCAAAATGACTTCCAGAACTGAAAAACAAGAGTTACAAAGAGAGACTAGAGCTCTCTATGAACTAGAATTAAACATGCTAAAACTAGGAGATAGAGGTAAAAGAGGTGATATCATCACCACTTAAAAAATACTAACATGAATCAAACTGACAAAGAGGAATTCCTGAAACCAGCAACTTCACGAACAAGAAGACAGATTTAGCTATGGAAACAATGGTGCTGTAAAATGTTAGAAAGTTTTCTTTTGCAAACAGAGTGGTAGACGATTGGACCAAGCTAAGTGAGAAGGTGGTGGAGGCCTAAACTATCAGTTGTTTTAAAGCGTTAAAAAACAAAGAGTACTGAGAAGACGGGACATCACAAGCGTAGCTCTCATTCTGTGAATACACTTAGGTAATTACCTATGAAGCAACACAAAGCATTTAAGACACTGCACTAAGGGTGAAAGCAGTCTTTTTAAGAGATTGATTAAGTTTGAACAAGTGCCTGGCATTGAGTAGCACAGCCTACCTCCTCCGACTTTGGCGTACACAAGCTATGGCATCAGGTGGCATGCTCCTCTGGATCATTATGAACAGAATGAGTCTTGGCAGCTTTTGAGTCTAAAAGATTTGCTTGGAAAAAACTAGCGTTGAATGTAATGAAACGCCATTTTCTGGGTGAGTCCCGGAGGCTCCCCGGAGCTATCCATGGCTGATATGGATACCCTAACTATTTTGCATCAGTCGATGTGGGTGGAGTTCTAGGCCTACCGGGGACCACGAGCCAGAACCTGGCCCCCTCAGAGAGGCACGGGGAGCAATGGCCCATAGAAATGCACATGTGATTTGGAGCATTCTATATCTGCCATCGACCGGGACAGGCACCCAGAAAGGTAAGCGCCACAAAACAAACCCCTATTCTGGTTAACCACAAAAATTGACAAACGAGTGGACAGAACTCCCCCAGGAAAACGAACTAACAAGCATGACGTCACACGAGCCGCACTGCATGTCTGCGCAGCTCCCCCTCCCCGGGAGGGGGAAGGGGGAGCCCCAGACCCCCGCGCCGGCTATCCACACCCCAGTTCCGAGGCTGGATATCAAAACCATGAAAATCCGCCGACCGGAGGGCGGGAGGGATGCCGGGGAGCCTCCGGGACTCACCCAGAAAATGGCGTTTCATTACATTCAACGCTGGTTTTCTGGGGGGAGCCCCTACGGCTCCCCGGAGCTACCTCACCAAAGACTACCTAAGAAAACAAGGGGACATACCCGGGAGGCGGTCGGTGAAACACTCCTCAACACGAAGTCGAGACAACAACCAAAAGGACCCTTCAGAAAGCAGCAGGCACAACATTCGCCAGAAAAAGGGGGAACGGCCACAGACGAAGAAAACTATGACCAAGATCATAGGAGCCAAGAAACCACTGCGCCTGAGAAGAGCATGAAGCACTGCCACACGACCCCCAGAGGCCAATGCCAAAAGATAGCCGAGGCAAAGCAAACCTGGCCCCGAGGAGCTACAACCACCAAGGAGAAGAAAAACAGGAGAGCACCCTGTCCAAAGACCTGGGCGGCACAGACAGTGCAGAAACAGGCCGGAGGTGAAACAATGCACGATACAGCCCGCGAAACGGCACAGAAGGAACATCGAAACCGAAAGCTAGCAGCAGAAACCAAGGCGCAAGACCCAGGAACAGTCCCAAGCGCCTCTACACCTTCTGCAAGCCAATCCTATGACAGCCCCAGGAGGGAAAAGAAAATGCAGGACCCAAACCAAAACGCCACAAGCGTGCAAGGCCACCGCCACAAGTGCAGCCGACAGGGAAGGAACCTGCATAAGGAGCCGCCCCGCACCAACCCCCGGCAGAAGGGCAGGAGCGAAGACTCAGTAAAAGGAGCAATCGCCCAGAGGAAAACGAGGAGCGCCGAGACAGCGCGAAGAAGAAATATTTGCACAAAAGAACCAGAAGGCCAAACATCCAGAAACTGCCGGGAAGAGGACCCACAAGCCCTAGAAAGGACCGGAGGGAAGCTCAACCGAATGACGACAGACGTACCAGAAAAAGGGAAAGAGCTGACTGGGGTTAGAAGACACAGAAATGCTCGTTCCCACTCTCTCATTATTCCTGCCCTGTCATTCTCCGCCGCACACGTAAATGTACGTTTACAGGAGAGTGAAGGAGGAGGGGCCCACTGGGAAGTGTGTCAAGGAAAACCCAGCACAAAGACGCCGCCAGAGTAGCAGGCGCCGGCCCCGTCAACGAGAGGAGCAGCAGTGGCATCGCCGGCTGCATTCTCTCTATGGTGCGGGTGCCAGAAGCCACGGAGCGACCGGGGACAAGGAAGAAGAAGTCGTTGACGGGTGTCACGATCCCCCAACAGATGACCAATGCAGTATACGGCGCTAGGACTGACCTGCGCTGGTCGGACTGACTGACATGTCAACGTCACACAGTGGGAGTTGAACTCCCCTCTGTTTATCCGCTTTCTCCTTTCCCACGGCAATTGGGTGCAGCTACCAAGGCTACCCCAAAACAGTCCCAAACCTTCGAAAACAAAAGCAGCAAACAAAGAACGAAGGCACAAAAACTCTGTCGCACCCGAGACCAAAAGTCATGCAGAACCCCAAGAAGAGGGGGCATGACTGAGAAGGCCCGTCCTGGAAAAAAGGTGCGAAGACTGTAGAAAAACACCCACCGACAGGACGGAAACAACGGGCACGCTGGACAAGGAAAACCGAGCCCAGGGAGGGACCGATGCCCACAAAGCACGTGCGGAGCAAGGGGACGGAAAAACCCCACACCACAAAACCGTAAGCCTGGCCCAGAGGGGTAGAAAGACCCCGGAGGGGACCAACGGGGCGAAGGCCCCTGACGTTAGCACCACCCCAGCCCCGGGAACCCACCCTGCAGGCCCCGGGGCCGAGCTGTCCCCGCAAAGCCCCAGCGGCAAGAAAGACCCCGGGGCAGCTGTGAAAAACACCAAGGAAGGGAGCCCACAAGGCTCTGGAACTGGAACGGAAACCGGAGGAAAAAGCGAGGGGCGAGACGATGAACCCAAGCTCAACCCCAACCAGCACATGGAGGCAAGGACAAAACAGAATCCAAGGAACCTGGAAAACCAAGCCCAGCACAGCAAGACCGACAAGGAAGGAGGGCCCCAAAAGGAGCACGGAAGAGCCGAACATAATGCCACAACCAACCCCGACACACAGCTGCAGTACCAAAACCGCAGCAAAACGTCCCCACACTCCCCGAGGGAGCGACAGAGAAGGTAGATAAATCGTACACGAGCGGCACACAAGGGGACACAGGCGGAAACCGAGCACCCAACCGAGCCACAGGGACGGTAGGAGAAACGTGTGCAGTGTAACAGGCAACCGAAGGAACACATTGGGCAGCCCAACATGGGCGGATCCCATACACAGCCCCAAGAGCAGAGACGAGAGCGCCCATGAAGCACAGAAACCGCTCAACAGGCAAACGACAGGGGAGAGGCGGAACTGAAGAGCCAGAACCCAACCCCGCAAGCAGACAACACCCTCGACACAGGAAACGTACCACCACACAGGCACCCCCACCGTTGCACCGTGGAACAAGGTGGAGGCGGGGCCCCGAACTCAAGCCAGGTGAGACAAGCATAGGAGAGGGGCAGGAGTACAGGCAGGGGTCGCCTCGAAAGGGCCAAGAGGCCACCCGCAGACACCCGTGAACCGAGGAAGGAATCAGGTGGAGAGAAAAAGAGCAGCCCAATATGGGCTAATAGCCCAGCAGCAGGCACCTCGGGCGATATGGACCACTGTCACAAGAACGTACGTACACCCATGCCTACGCCCAAAAACAGCGTCAGGATGAAGGAGACGCCAAACCGCATCAACTCACCTGCAGAACTGTTTTAGTGTCAGAGTGGTTGACAAACGGAATGCATTATGAAGGGATGAGGTGGAGGCTGACTCCATACACACAGTCAAGTGTAGAGATGATAGAGCCCAATAAGCGCAGGAAGCGGTACACCTGGACCTATCTGGACCTAAAAAAGGCTTTCGACAGAGTTCCACATAAGAGGTTGTTCTGGAAACTGGAAAATATTGGAGGAGTGACAGGTACGCTTCTAACATGGATGAAAAACTTTCTGACTGATAGAAAAATGAGGGCTGTGATCAGAGGCAATGTATCGGACTGGAGAAATGTCACAAGTGGAGTACCACAGGGTTCAGTTCTTGCACCAGTGATGTTTATTGTCTACATAAATGATCTACCAGTTGGTATACAGAATTATATGAACATGTTTGCTGATGATGCTAAGATAATAGGAAGGATAAGAAATTTAGATGATTGTCATGCCCTTCAAGAAGACCTGGATAAAATAAGTATATGGAGCACCACTTGGCAAATGGAATTTAATGTTAATAAATGTCATGTTATGGAATGTGGAATAGGAGAACATAGACCCCACACAACCTATATATTATGTGAGAAATTTTTTAAAGAACTCTGATAAAGAAAGAGATCTAGGGGTGGTTCTAGATAGAAAACTATCACCTGAAGACCACATAAAGAATATTGTGCAAGGAGCCTATGCTATGCTTTCTAACTTCAGAATTGCTTTTAAATACATGGATGGGGATATACTAAAGAAATTGTTCATAACTTTTGTTAGGCCAAAGCTAGAATATGCAGCTGTTGTTTGGTGCCCATATCTTAAGAAGCACATCAACAAACTGGAAAAGGTGCAAAGACATGCTACCAAGTGGCTCCCAGAACTGAAGGGTAAGAGCTACGAGGAAAGGTTAGAAGCATTAAATATGCCAAAACTAGAAGACAGAAGAAAAAGAGGTGATATGATCACTACATACAAAATAGTAACAGGAATTGATAAAATCGACAGGAAAGATTTCCTGAGACCTGGAACTTCAAGAACAAGAGGTCATAGATATAAACTGGCTAAACACAGATGCCGAAGAAATATAAGAAAATTCACTTTCGCAAACAGAGTGGTAGACGGTTGGAACAAGTTGGGGGAGAAGGTGGTGGAGGCCAAGACAGTCAGTAGTTCAAAGCGTTATATGACAAAGAGGCTGGGAAGACGGGACACCACGAGCGTAGCTCTCATCCTGTAACTACACTTAGGTAATTACACTTAGGTAATTACACCTGTTAATTGATAGTGAATATTGGGCTTTTTGTAGCGGTCTGGGCCTACTTGTGCGGTATTGGGCGTACTTGTAGGAGGCTTGTGATGGGCTATTGCATGGGCTACTCTCCTCGCCCCTGTGTGGCTACTTTTTGCCGTGCGCATGCGCTGTGTTTGTTTGGTTCTGGGCGGTGTCACACATGTGTTTTGCTTTCCATTTTCTCGGTGGGTTGTCGCCCTCTCGCTCTTCTCCCCTCGCGTGCCCCCTTGCTTGGGGTTGCTGCTGGGGCTGTTGTACTCCCTCCTAGTTGTGATCTGCGGGGGTGTGAGTTTCGGCTCCTCTGGTCCTGCCTCTCAACAG
>WNGS01169269.1:0-12422 GCA_020271785.1 Procambarus virginalis
GGTGATCACCGGGTCTACCTCCCACTTCGCCTGATGCTTGAATGCTGTTGAGATTAATGTAAGAAGGGAATCCCCCTTGAATGCGAGTTGAGTGCCCCAGTGTTAAAAAGTGTAATTTTAAGTGGTACTCGCAGAGTTGTAGCTAAATGGCGCCCATCTACATTGGCTGGCCCAGTCGCATCTAACTTTTGATGATTAGCATTAAAATCTCCAGCAATAACTACATTTTCATGCGTGGCCAAGGCAAGCACTGCCTCTGCTTCTAGTTTACGTCTAGGAGGCATGTAGATGTTGTACATGAGGAGCTCAATATTAGCCATATTCACTGTTACTGCTAATACCTCTACTCCATCCCCACATGAAACTAGGTCTCTTTTCTTGCTGGGTATGGTGTTTCTGACCTGAGTCGGTAACAATGTCTCCTCTGTTCATACGGTGTAATAGTGCTGATATTCAACTAATCTGTAGGACTTCGTGGCTGGAAAAAGTTTCTTCCAAAACAATTATATCTGCTTTTGTTCTGATTGCAGTTTTCTGAAGGGTGTAGTTTTTATTTCAAAGACCTTGCATGTTCTACCGCAGTATTCGTAATGGCCAGACGACTGTTTCGAATGGTGTTGCCTGTTCTAGTAGAACTCCCCTTCGGAATCGACGTTTATATTCTCCACTTCGCAGGTCGTGTCGCTGCAATTCGAACTGCACTGATTGCTCATGGTCATCCCATGCATTGTTGAAATTTGTGTATTCCTATTGTCCCTCACGTTGCTGCTGGTAGTGCATTGTTTGCTCGTCGCCGTTTCTTGTGTTGTCGGAATCTATACATCTCTACCCATCCAGTATTTTGATGTTGCTGCATATCGAGCTGCATTGATTGTTCATGCCCGCCTCTTGTGTTGTTGGAACCTGTGCATCTCTGCTGCTCAGGACTACTTTGTTGGTATTGTTTCATATCAGAATACATTGGCTGTTGATGTCTGTCATCTGTGTTGTAAGATTCTGTTGAGCTTGAGTGGTCACTGCTACTTGCAGTTGCTTTTGTGAATGTTGGTCTGGTGTCTTGACTTCCCGACTGCTTTTGGTAGTCTGTATGTCCATGTCGCGTTGTATGTCCTCTTGTGCTTTGTCTTGTCTCAGACTGTCTGTTTCTTGCGTAACTGTGGTCTGCTGCACGATCTTGTCCATTATTAGACAAGTGATTTCTTGAGTCTGTTGTGAGGCATTCTGCGTCAACTGTATACAATTGATAATAGTCTTTGCCACGAACTTCTCGATGTTTTTCAGCTGGACCTCGGTAAAACTGTAAATTTGTAGTGTTGATTCCGAAAGTAATCGCTTTTAGCATTTTTGCTTTTCTATTTCTGCAGCATTTTTTTTAATTTGGAATTGATAGATTCGGGAAATTTTGTTCTGTTAGAGTAGGTCTGTTTTGGCTGTGCACGAGTGTTCCAGGCGTTGGTGTATGTAGTGCTGGTGTGTGTGTTTATCCTGGCCCGAACTGTCTTCACCCTTTCTATCCGTACAGAGCAGGTTGTGCTCCAGGCATGTTTTCCTCCACAATTTGGACATTTGTGTGTTGTGGTTTGCTTTTCCTTGTGGTTGGCTATACAGTCTTTAGTTGGATGCCTCAGACTGCACTCCGACTGACTCCGTATCTCTCCTGTCCGGTGCAGCGTGATTGATGGTGGCCGTATTTCTGACACTGAAGCAGCGCAGGGGTTCTGGGACGTATGGTCTCTGTTAGAATATTCCCCAATTAACAAAATTTAATATTTCTGGCACATGTCCCATGACTGTCACCAGAACCTGACGTGTCGCTGCTTTGTCTGCTTTTGTGTGGCATCGTTCCGCATTCGGGATTTGCTTGTGTTTTAGTACTGGATCTAGTTGAAAATCGACTGGGTATCCCAAAAGCATGGCTCGTGTGCGTCTTTCTGAAAGGTTCAGCTTTTCCAAGCATACATGCAGGACTTTTACTTTTTCTAAGTAATTTGCAGTGTGTTGGTGTCGTCATTATTTCTCCTTTCAAGTTGACTGTGATGGAAAGTTTGAGCTCTGGTTGTTCCTTTTCCATTGCCGTTATAACTTCTTATGCTCTATGAACTTGGTCTGTCTACATTATCTTGAAATTTGGAAGATGTGCAGAGTCTGAAGATGTCTGGTGTGAGACTGGTGGTGTCTTCTCCTGTCTCATACCATTGTCCAGTGACTTGGTTAGTGACAGAGAAGCATTGTCTGACCCTGGTTGGTGTGCGACTGATGCTGACCTCTCTAGGTCCATTATGTCTGGTGTTCTGCTGGTAGAAGAACGTGGTGAAGCCGCGATAGCAGTTTTCTTCAGTGCTTGCTGCATCTTAGTCCACTGTCCCTCTGTGACTGAAAGTTGCCTCCATTGCCTCTCTTTGATTTCCCCATGAAGTCTCCTTGTAGTGAGGACCGATTCATTGCCCTACCTGAGACCCTCCTAGGCCTATAAAAATTCATTCCCCTCCAACGGAGGTCGTAAAATTATTTCTCTAGGTGGAAGTAGGGATAATTAAAACCTTATTGAACAGTTTGGTCTACCTTTCTCCTTATGGCTCAACCCTGGAGAAACAAACCGTAACTGTCTCGATTTTCCGCTTATTACAACTTGTAATAAAGTAGTTACATCTTGGCTTAACGTGTTTATAACGTATTAGAACGTTACAACTTGCTATATTGGTTGTTATAACTGGTTAGGTGTTAAAACTTGTTCGAACGTTGTATCAACGTCGTAGTTTCGGTGTGTGTTTGGCGGGAATACACCTTCAAAGGTCCCCACTTGTGGCGATGCCTGCTGGGTATCACCTCGCCTATCAGGGTACGACTGTAAGTGACCGGGTCAGTGATGGTCCCCTGCATACTGGTTTGTGCAGAATACCAGCCAGCTGGACAGCAGCTAATCAACAACGTTGTTTGCCCATCAATTGTAAACGAAATCGGTATTGTTTTCTTCCAAACAAAATATTCTCTGAGGCTGGAGTGTTGATGTGTTCTTTCTTACAAAACCGCGATGATTTTAGCTGATGGGTGCTCAGAATTTTGAGTTTTCTCGAGAACAAAACCATGTGTGGCCAGCTAGCAATAGCGCCGGCAGCAAGTCGTCCTGATGCAGATTAAAGTGATGGTAAAAACGGGAACGAAAACGAAGTGTGCGTCTTGGTAAATCAACCCGTCCTCGCAAAGTCGTATAGTCAATATTGACTTATTAAATACGTGCATAGGTGACATACTAAACACAATAGTTCCCCTTGAAAAGCTTCATAGAAAACACCGACCTTACCTAACCTACTTAGTATGTTAAGATAAGCATCTTATTGCTTTGTAATTACAATTATTACCTAACCTATACCTATAACAGGTTAAGTAACAATTGTAATTACGAAGCTATAAGATGCTTATTTTAACATACTAAGTAGGTTAGGTAAGGTCGGTGTTTTCTATGAAGCATTTCAAGGGAAACTATTATGTTTAGTATGTCACCTATGCACGTATTTAATAAGTCAATATTGACTATACAAATTTGCGAGGACGGGTTGAGTAAATATGATGTATCAGCAGAAGAGGTATTTCTCTTTAAACCTGAACAATTCAAGTTGGAAACTTTCCTCCCTACTCTGGATACTCAAATCTTTGAGCTAACATAACGTGCAGAAGCTTATTCACAGATTGGAAATCTGTTTTCTTTCGTCAGTGAATTGAAAACCATTGCTTCTGATGCACTAAAAAAAAAGTGCGAACATCTGACAAAGACCTGAATTATGATGACCATTTACATGCATGTGAGCATCTCAAGAACTGCATACCGCTTGAAGAAAATTGTGACACTCCCTGTACTGTACATAAAAATAATTTTGGAACATTTGAAATCTGTATTCCCAAATGTTGAAATTGCGCACGTGCAATGCGAGTGTTTGTGTGCATGATGGTAACCAACTGTACAGAACGTTCTTTTTCAAGCCTGAAACTTGTATAAAATCTACTTTTTAGCGCAATGGGGCTACATAGTTTTAACTGGGTTTCAATTATGTGCATGGAAAATGACATCCAGAAGACCATTGACTTGAAGTCAAATATAGTAATTCTCTGAAAAGAAATGTCGCAAATGCTTGTTATAATTAGTTCGTAGTAATTTCATACTGTGCCATCTAGTCTGTGTACCTTACTGGGTATTAATATGTGTTTGAAGCCTTGAGTATTGTTCAAATGTTATCACGTCATTAGTTGCTGCTATACAGCAGGTTTTTAATGTTTTAACACCAATTTTGTTGAAGCACCAAATAAATATATATTTAATATTATCGACCATTTACTTGTTATTCCTGTGAGTAGTTGTCATAGGAACCCCAACACACTGATTTGCCCAGGGACCCATAATGTTAAGACTGCTCTGCTTTGACGCCCCCCTCCCCGCTCAGCTCGTTGCTGCCGTGAGGGAGGCTTAGTGGGCGGCTGCCGGAGTGTGATGCTCCTTGGGACAGTCCTCTGTCCTTTTGTAGCCTTGTGCTCCTGCTGCCGTCCTCTCCAATTGTGCTGAGCACCTTTTCCTTTTCCTTCCGTTTCATTTTTCTCCCCCCTCTTCTCCTATCTGCTTGCCGTTTCCTGCCGACCTTTTGCTTGTTTTGGTTATTCCTTTGGACTTCTTCTATTTTTGACGCCCGGGTGCTTGGGGAGGCATACTCTTGCACCCGTAGAACTGTAGTACCCAACGTCGAGAGCGAGGGGAACCTTTTATTGTCAATCCCCCTTTCGTCACTGAACCCGATCTCGACGGACTGTCGGTTCTTAAGGTGGCGTTTGTGGGGCGTATACTCACGACGCACCCTTGGGAGGCCCCGGCAAGATCGGCGATAGCTTCTTGTTGGGTGTCCTGCCTCTAATTGTGGCTCCATGGTGGGTGTGGGGGCACATTCGTGAATGAATATTCCTTTTCGTTGCGATGATATATACTGTTTCAACTATTTCTGCTTTACCTTCTCAGGCTCGTGGGGTTGGCGACCAAGCCCCCGAGTCGGTCCGTGTTGGAAGACCAGTCTCTGTAGCCTCCGCTGCATTGGGCCCCGACCTTGCTCCTCCTTTGGCCTCTCTGACTCCTCCCCTCGGCTCCCCTCCCTCCTCTGTGGTTGGGTCGAGCCCCAGGCCCCGAGTGGTGACTACCTCGTCCCCTGGCGCGGCTTTGTCTCTCATTGTGACTACTGCACCTATTACCCCCGTGACCTACGGGGGTTCTCAACGCCGTTCCCACCACGGCCGCACTCGCACGATACCTTCCTGTAATAGTACTTACAACGCCTTGTTTGGTCCCGCTACGTGGGCTAAATACTTTGCTCTCCACCATCTGGATTCTTCTCCTCCTGACGATTTCTCCCTCCATAAACACCTTGTTGATTCAGTAGATGCCTCTGTTACTTTTAACTCCACCAGTTACGGTACGCGTGTCGTCGCTGCTCCTTCTCGAGATGCAGCTACTCACTTAGCCGCTTTGTTCTGCATTGGCGAGACCCCTGTCCGGGTCTCCAAGAACGTTCGGTTAAATGCCAGTGTTGGCACTGTTCTCCTCCCACACCATGTTGCAACTGGTGTTAGAGACCTCAAAGATTGCCAGGAGGATATTAAACATATCCTCGAAGCCCAAGGCCATTCTGTCCTCCAGGTGGACACATTTACTCGACCCCCTCGTGGTCATCGCCGTCAGCCCCTTCGAGTTGTAAAAATCACCTTTGATAGTAGGGCCCTTCCGCCCTCTGTTATTCTTGCTGGTGCCAGATGCTCCTTTCAGGAGTACATTCCCTCTCCTAGACTATGCAATAAGTGTTGGAAGTTCGGGCACGGTGTCCTCAAATGCACCAGTACTGTGTATCTGTGCCCCTTGTTTGGGGACGATAGTCATTCTAAGTCCGAGTGCACTTCTCCCCAGGCTCGCTGCCTCAATTGCGGTGAAGCCCACCCTACCTTCTCCCGCTCGTGTATGCACTACAAACTCGAGGAAGCCGTCCTCAACTTGAAGTACCGTGATCGTCTGTCTTTTCCTGAAGCGAGACGCCAAGTTCGTCGTCTCACCCCTTTCGCGGGGGTCTCCTACGCTCGCGTGTTGCGTTCTACCTCTCCTCGTCCTTCCCGTCTTCCTCAGTCTCACAACCGTTTCCAGGCCTTAAACCCGACCACACCCACCACCACCTCCCCTATTCCTTTGCCTCCTGTTCCAGATGGTCTCCCTCCCGGTTCTCCATCTGGGATTTCCCCCCTTCCTACCCAGTCTGCCATATCTCCTTTGTCTTCTTCCCCATCTCCCCCCACTCTTTCTTCCCGACCCTCCCCCCAGTCCCTTGACCCGCCACGCCACCTGTCGGTCCAGGCTGATATCCATCATCCTCCCAGCAACCTTCGTGTTGTTCGTTCTCGTTCCTCTTCTCCTGCTGAGACCATTGAGTCTGTCGCTCGGTACGTTGTTACTGGAACGCCTGTCTCTTCAAGTCAGAAACGTAAGCCTGGCTCCTCTCCTTCTTCCTCTCCGGCGGGTAAGAAGGTTTTGCTTTCTTCCTCGCCCCCTCCCTCTGACTCTGTCACTACATCCTCTCCCGTTTCAGTAGTCGAACCCCCTGTCTCTGATATGGAGGTTTCTTCCGCCCCCGATTCCCTCTCTGTTGCTGTCCTTCCTGAGGTGCACTCCCTGCTTTCTGCCCCCCCCCCTCCTCCAACTGTCCTTGCCTTTTCCTCTCAGTTGTCTCCTCTTCCTCCGGACCCCGTCAGTCCGCCTTTGGTCTGTTCTCTCGCTCCCTTCCCTCTCTCTTACTAAGTTTACCCATGCCCCCTAACCCTGTTTTTGCCGACCCTGCTCCTGACCCTGATACTGAGAATCTTTAATACACTGTGTTCTTCTTTACCTTTATTTCTTTCTTGTTCTCTGTTACTGTCCCTTCTCTTTGATAATGTCTATTCTTCAGTGGAATATTCGTGGATTTTATGCCAACTTCCATGAACTCCAACTTCTCATTACACAGTTTACGCCACTTTGTGTTTGTCTCCAGGAACCCATGCTTGGTGCTCGTCCTGGTCACTTTCGTGGTTATTCCTGTCTTTCTCCCCCCCCCCCCCGGCTCTTGCTGGGGCCCATAACTCTACTGCTCTCTTAATTCGTTCTGATATTCCCTTCGTCCCTCTACTTCTTCCGTCCCCTCTCCATTGTTCTTCTGCCCGTGTTTTGTGGGTAAATGGTATACAGTCTGTTCCATTTATCTCCCTCCAAATGTCCCTCTTTCCCTTCCTGATCCTAAGCATCTCCTGGACTCCTTGCCAGAGCCGGTGCTCCTTTTGGGTGATTTCAACTGTCGACATTCCCTCTGGGGTGATGTTCTGACAAACACCCGAGGCCGTCTTCTCGAACCGTTCGTCCTCGCTTCATCTCTATCTCTTCTGAATTCTGGTGAGCCCACTCATGTGGACTCTCGAACTCGCACCCTTTCCTGTCTTGATCTTTCTCTTTGCTCGTCGTCTCTCTACTTAGATTTCGCATGGCAGGTTCTTGATGACCTCCACAACAGTGATCATTTCCCCATCCTCGTTTCCTTTTTCTCTTTCCACCCTACCCTTTCCTTCCCTCGGTGGCAGTTTGCCAAGGCTGGCTGGTGCCTATTCACCCTCCGTGCTACTCTCTCTGACCTCTCCTCTCTGCCTCTTCCTCGCGCCCTCCTCCTTTTCTATGACACTGTCTTCAACGCTGCCCTCAGCTCTATCCCTCGCTCTTCCTCCCAGGGCACACGGAAGTGTGTTCCCTGGTGGAATGTGGACTGTGCTCGGGCTGTCCGCTGTAAGCGTGCGGCCTGGAAAAAACACCGCCGCCGGCAGACGACTGATTCTTTCATTCAGTTTCGGAAGGCAAGTGCGGTGGCCCGTAGAACCATCTGTACTGCTAAACGTGAGAGTTGGAAATCTTATGTTTCCACCATTACGTCCGATACTCCTCTACTGCAGATCTGGAAGAAGATCCGCAAGATTGGGGCAAGTTCGTTCCAGATGTCTCGCCGGTTCTCCACCTCCGTGGGACTCTTGTGGCGGATCCAGTGAAGGTCGTGGCCGAACTGGGTTCCCACTTTTCTTCTGTTAGCTCTGGTTCTCATCTTCCTCAATCCTTCCTTCTCCGTAAGTCTGTTCTTGAATCTTCTCCTTTAGATTTCCACACTCATCTCCGCCTTCCCTATAACGATCCTTTCTCTCTTTCTGAACTTCAGTCTGCCCTGGCCCTCTGCGGATCTACGGCAGCGGGCTCAGATGACGTTCATTATGAGATACTTCGCCATCTCCCTCCGTGCACGTTTCAGTATTTACTGAATCTGTATAACCAGTGTCGTGGTGGTGGATGGTTATGGTGTTATCGCTGTTGTTCCTCCTTTATGGACCACCCAACCCACAACTCGATAGAGTGCTTATATTCCACTAGGAGATCTCATTAGGCGCTTCTGGCTCTTGGAGAGGGGCTCAACGGCACACGTTTAGGGGATGCGGCTCCAACACTCAGCCTCGTTGTCACGTGCACACACCCACTCGAGCCGCTGTGACTCCCCACTCTCTCCTTATGGGATATGATCTCCTCAATCCCCTTTGACTTACTAGATTTCCGTCTTACCCTGTCCACGGCAGTGGTTCCTGTTTCTCTCTCTCTCTCTCTCTCTCTCTCTCCTGTACTATTTCCTGGGAAGCCTCACTAGGACAAGGGCAAACACCAGCAAATTTGAATACATTTACTGGACGAAGCACATACACAATACACACATACATATAATAATAATGAATCCTATATCCTATACTATTATAGTCAGGTTGCACTCAAACACCATCAGAACTCTTGTCATCAGCTTGTCAAATGGTATCTTATCTCCTGGTATTATCTAATATTATCAACCTCCTCAAGTAGATAAAGTCTTACAATATAATGCTGCACTTTCAGCAAGAGAATACACACATATATATATACCTATAAACATATATGAGGCAAATCAGCATACGAATGCAATAACATACATATATATATATCGATATAAATGTTCCGTGCCACTCAACGAATCAATCGATCATTCTATCAGTCCTAGAATACATATATCTGTAGGTAATCCTGCCTACGTCTGTAACTCTCAACTTCAGTATAAACACTTTGTGGTACAAAAAAATGGCAAACGATCACTCACCTCTCACTGCGTCTTTCACGCTAATGACAAACACTCTATCGCCTCCCTACAAGTAATCATTTAGAACTCGTTCACTACCCTGATATCTTCAGGTTCCTCCGGGCTTAATCACCAGGATCCTCTGCAGCTCCTCCAGGCTGCTACCATGAAGTTTCCTTGAAACAATTATGGTGCTTCTCTACTCCCACTAGGGTCCTCCACAGCTCTCGTGGCTGCTGCACCATAAAGTTTCCTCGAACAAAAGTGGTGCTTCACCACCTCTACAGAAGCACGTGACACTCCTCCTCACTGCTCCTCCTCACAGCTTGAGGCTCTCTCCTCCACTGCCTTGGAGTCTCATCAACTACTCCTTCTGTGCTGGCTTCGAAGTTCTCAGCAACTTCTTCCCCAAAGACAAACCTGCAACCCATTTACACTCCAATAAAATGTTTCCGCTTTAACACACAACAAAATTAATCACGCAATATCTTTGCCTCCAACCTCTATCTGTCTTCTACATATGGTGAAAGTGGACGCCCCCGTTGGGCAGGTCCATGCTCCACCTCGCCGGGCGGTCCTCCACACTCTGTGAGGGTCCTCCGCCACCAGGACCTCAGTCGCCCGTCAGCGCCCAGTGGAGACGGACGTCGCTCCGCGCTCCTCCCACTCTACTCTCCTTTTTCAGGCTTTCTGCCTTACCAAAACATGTTTAGCTTAACAATAAACATTGCTATTGTCGCTGGGCACACGACCAATTACAACTAATCACTATGAACTGGTTTAAATCGTGCTTACCACAGATTATCTGGTCGAGGGCGCTCCTTCCCTCTGACTGCGTCTGACCAGGGCACTTCCACAGCCCACGAAACTGTCTCTGGGCGGCTAAATACTCTCCACGTCGTCCAGGACTTGAGACCACAACGTCTCCAGCTCGATTCCACAGCCGGAACGTCCGCACACTTCTCTTCTCTTGGAGATATATCACTAGGGGTTCCCTTCTGACGGGAGCACAACGAAGCGCGGCTTTCCCCGTGCGATGTCTGCCCTGAAGTGAGGTCAAAGCCCTCCAGAAGCGAGCCTCACGCCACCAGCAAATTGTCCACATCTCCTAACCAGTCATTTATCTGTTTTCCTATTCATTGCCCATAATCTCAAACTGTTATTTAAATCCAACAAACTATCTTACATCTGCGTTATCGCCTGGTTGATACCTGGTTGATTACCTGGTTGATGGGGTTCTGGGAGTTCTTCTACTCCCCAAGCCCGGCCCGAGGCCAGGCTCGACTTGTGAGAGTTTGATCCACCAGGCTGTTGCTTGGAGCGGCCCGCAGAGCCACATACCCACCACAGCCCGGCTGATCCGGGACTTCTCTTAGGAAACAGTCCAGTTTTCTCTTGAAGATGTCCACGGTTGTTCCGGCAATATTTCTTATAGTCGCTGGGAGGACGTTGAACAACCGCGGACCTCTGATGTTTATACAGTGTTCTCTGATTGTGCCTATGGCACCTCTGCTCTTCACTGGTTCAATCTTGCATTTTCTTCCATATCGTTCACTCCAGTACGTTGTTATTTTACTGTGTAGATTTGGGACCTGGCCCTCCAGTATTTTCCACGTGTATATTATTTGGTATCTCTCTCGTCTCCTTTCTAGAGAGTACATTTGGAGAGCTTTGAGACGATCCCAATAATTTAGGTGTTTTATCTCGTCTATGCGTGCCGTATATGTTCTCTGTATTCCCTCTATTTCAGCAATCTCTCCTGCTCTGAAGGGGGAAGTGAGTACTGAGCAGTATTCGAGACGGGACAACACAAGTGACTTGAAGAGTACAACCATTGTGATGGGATCCCTGGATTTGAAAGTTCTCGTAATCCATCCGATCATTTTTCTGGCTGATGCGATATTTGCTTGGTTATGCTCCCTAAACGTTAGATCGTCGGACATCATTATTCCCAAATCCTTGACATGCTGTTTTTCTACTATGGGAAGATTTGATTGTGTTTTGTACCCTGTATTATGTTTCAGATCCTCATTTTTGCCGTACCTGAGTACCTGAAATTTATCACTGTTAAACATCATATTATTTTCTGCTGCCCAATCGAAAACTTTGTTGACATCTGTTTGTAGTTTTTCAATGTCTTCAGCAGAGGTAATTTTCATGCTGATTTTTGTGTCATCTGCGAAGGATGACACGAAGCTGTGACGTGTATTTTTGTCTATATCAGATATGAGAATAAGGAACAGTAGCGGTGCAAGGACTGTACCTTGAGGTACAGAGCTTTTAACATCGCTTGGACTCGATTTTATCTGATTGACTGTTACTCTTTGTGTTCTGTTCGACAGGAAATTGAGTATCCAGCGTCCTACTTTTCCAGTTATTCCCATTGACCTCATTTTGTGAGCTATCACCCCATGGTCACATTTGTCGAAAGCCTTTGCAAAGTCTGTGTATACAACATCTGCATTTTGCTTTTCTTCTAGGGCTTCTGTGATTTTGTCATAGTGGTTGAGTAACTGTGACAGACAGGATCTTCCCGCTCTAAATCCATGTTGTCCTGGATTGTGCAATTCATTGTTTTCCATAAAACTAGAAATTTGATTCCTAATCACTCTTTCAAACACTTTTATTATGTGTGATGTTAGTGCAACTGGCCTATAATTTTTTGCCAAGGCTTTACTCCCCCCCTTGTGCAACGGAGCTATATCTGCAGATTTAAGTGCTGCTGGTATCTCCCCTGTATCCAGGCTCTTTCTCCATATTACGCTGAGTGCTCTCGCTACTGGTACTTTACATTTCTTTATGAATATTGAATTCCATGAGTCAGGCCCAGGGGCTGAGTGCATGGGCATATTGTCAATTTCTCTTTCAAAGTCTTCCGAGTTTGTGGTGATATCCGTTATATTATCTGCAGCTTGAATGTCATTCATAAAGAAGCTGTCTGGGTCATCAACTTTCATGTTGTTAATTGGTGTGCTAAACATAGCCTCATACTGGCTTCTTAGAATTTCACTAATCTCTTTGTTGTCCTCTGTGTACGTACCTTCATTTGTAATTAACGGTCCAATACTGGTCGAGGTTTTGGATTTTGATTTAGCGTATGTGAAAAAATATTTCGGATTTTTCCTTATCTCTTGTATAGCTCTCTGTTCCAATTCCATTTCCTCAGACTCATATGATCGCTTCAACGTTTGTTCGATTTCTTCGATCTCCCTGCTTAGGCTTATTTTCCTTGCTTGTGATATT
>WNGS01169269.1:23623-33958 GCA_020271785.1 Procambarus virginalis
CTGGAACCAAGGGATACCACCTACCAGTGCAGCCAGGGAGGCCGAGCAGGGCCGTGCAGGAAAGGTGCATCGTTCCTGCAGGGCTCCCCCCTTTCAACAGGGGAATCCTACTACATCGTCCATTCTCCGACACTGGCGCTAAGACCCCATTCCCCCTATCGCCCCAGCCTGGACACCCAAATCCACTCAGGGCGGCCCTCACGAGCGACCTCCAGCGGGTAGTCCGATGGCTCACAAGGCCCCTACATGGTGCCCTTCAGCACATACACCCACCAAAGAGGGGCGGAGAGGGGCAAAGGCAACCCCACGGTCCCAGGGAGGTATACGCAAGCCCTCACTACGGCAAGGAGGCACCCCGGAGGGGTAACAGGTTCAAACAAAGCCTGGAATGAAGGAGATTGGGAAGGAATCGAGCGTGGGCGAGATGCGGAGGTCACGACGCCGAGCACCACCAGTAGGATAGGGAGAAAAAGGCATAGTTGTGATAACTAGAGATGGAACCACGCTAGGTGATGGGTGGTCATCTCTGGGGCTTGGGGCAAAACCCTGACACACAGGTGGGAGGGGAGCAGAGAGGGACAGTCGGGAGAGTCAGAGAAGGAACATGGTCAGGGTTCAATGTAGTGGAGACTAAAGAGCCTGGTCTTCCAACACAATCTAACTCGGGGGTATGGTCGCCCACCCTACGAGTCGGGGAAGTGAAAGAGTTAATCGACATAATAACGAGCAGTAACAATTTCATTCACGAATAAGCCCCCATACCAACCATGTAGCCACAATTAGGAGATAGGACACCCGATAAGACAGGGATCCCCAGGGATGCATCTAGAATATATGCCCTGCAGTCGCCACCTTAAGAACCGTCAGTCCGTCGAGATCGGGTTTCAGCAATGAAGGCGTCCCCTCTTTGCATTGTAGGATACCACAGTTCTACACGGGAGAGAGGGTATGCCTCCAAACACCGGGGCTTCAAAACAGAAGATGTGTGAAAGATTAATAATAAAAGGCATAAAGTCGGCAGGAAATGACAATTAGAAACAAGAAGTGGGGGAGAGAAAAAGGAAACGTAAGAAAAGGACAAAGACTTCCAGCACAATTTGTGAAAACGGCAGCAGGGAGGATGAGGTTTCTAAAGGACAGAGGACTGTCCCATGGAGCATCCCCCCCCGGCATTCGCCACCAAGCCCCCTCACGACGACAACGGGCCGGAAAAGTAGGGGGCTATGCTGGAATGAAATGATAGCAAGTTAAACATGGACGGTCATTTGTAAATCCATGTTGTGAATCATTTATTATCTTTTTCAAGATGAAGACAAATGGTATTTGCAATTATCGATTCAAGTAATTAAGTAAGCTAATTGGCCAATAGTTTGACGCAAGTGATCTATCTCCTTCATGGAAAATTGAACCACATTAGTAACCTTCAACGACTCCGGCACTCAGCCTGACTAATGATTCATTAAGTAATTGAGACAATAGCTCGCAAAGCTCCTCTTTGCATTTTTTAAACACCCTGGCATCCACTTCGTCCGGCCCTGGTGATTTGATTAGCTTGAGTTTCACTATTTGTTTATTAACATCCTTTCTGTTAACTGCTAAACTAATCAACCTGTCCTTGTCCCCACCCACAGACTTGTTTGGCTAAAGGCATAATTGTTATGCCTTTACAAATATGGGATAATTGTCTAAATGTTAAGTTCCTCTAGTAAATAGATAAAATATTTATTAAAAATACTACTTATCTCTTCGTCATTAACAGTTCTCTACCAGTCTCGGGTTTTAATGGACCTATCCTTACCATGATCTTCGTTGAATACAACTGAAAACGTTCTAAACTAACTTTCCCATTCCTAACCCCTTTGTACCAAGCTGTGTTTCTACTTTTAAGGTTGATCACATACTTTGTTTTCCATTTCGGGTCATTATTATTCGATCTATTCAATTGTATGGTATACTACGTTCCCGTGCTTTGCTTAGAATATTTTTAAATAAGATATATTTTGAATTCACATCAAATCCCTTTTTACATCACCTATCGCCTGGTTTAAGTCTCGCTCCAAGACCGGCCCATCCACCCAAGCCCAGGACTTTCCATTCTATTTCACCCAAAAAGAATTCTTAGGATATTAAAATCAGCTTTTCGGAACTCTGGCATGTTGACAATTTTCTCCTACAAATCTATTCCATTTTATGTTAAGTCTGATTTGTTTGTGATCACTGTTCCTTAACTCACTCCCAATTTCAATGTCATTAATTTTTGATTCCCTGTTAACACTAAGTCCAAAATATTTTCCCGCGTTGGTTCCTTAATGTGTTGCTTAAGAAAGCAATCGTCAATTCTAGAAAATCATCTGCTTCATTTTTCCCTGTTCTGTTAATCCAGTTTATTCCACTAAAATTTAAGTCACCCATGACACAAATACTGTTTGACCTAAATGCTCTAGATATTTCATCCCATAGATGCTTTGCTTCCATTCTTAGTTTGGTAGCCTGTTTATAACTCCTTTTATAAGATTTCTAGCTTTTTTATTTAATTCTAGCCAAATAGTTTGTGTGGGGGGTTCAGTTGTGATTCCCTCCGAGACTAAATTTCAATTTTTTTTAATCATATAGGGCTACTCCCCTCCTCGTCTAATTTATCTGTGTGAAATAGTTTAAATCCGTTTATTTGATATTTATCTAATAGTTCTCTGTTTTCTACATTCATCCATTTCCGGTAAGTGCAAAAATATCTATTGTTTTTGCTCAAACATGAGCATTCAAGTCGTTTATTTTGTTTGTTAGACTCTTACTGGTCGTGTAATATACTTAAATGTAGTATTATTTTGAGGTCCTTCCCCTTTCCTGTTCATTTTGCCATCTCATTCCCAGCCACATACATACATTTATAGCCTCCTTTCTCTATAACAATTCCCATACCACTATTAACAGTTTTAAATCCAAACAAACCCCTCCAACCACAGGTTCCAACGTTTGGCAACATCCTCAGCCCTAGATAAATGCACCCCATCCCGAGTATACACGTCATTCCTTCAATAGAAGTATTCTCCGTTATCATATTACATTTGAGTTACAATATTTGTCCAGTCGGTAATTGACACAAAGTGCCCTCGACAACCATTCATTTCTAACTCCCTTTCTTGGAAGAATGCCACATAGGAGCAAGGGAAGAATCCCGATTATAACATTCTATTGCTGTCTTAAAATTCTGTATCAGTGCCTCACTCCTAACTCGTCCTACATCATTTCCACCGGCTCCTTGCCTTGAGGTTACCTTGAGGTGCTTCCGGGGCTTAGCGTCCCCGCGGCCCGGTCGTCGACCAGGCCTCCTGGTTGCAGGACTGATCAACCAGGCTGTTGGACGCGGCTGCTCGCAGCCTGACGTATGAGTCACAGCCTGGTTGATCAGGTATCCTTTGGAGGTGTTTATCCAGTTCTCTCTTGAACACTATGAGAGGTCTGCCAGTTATGCCCCTTATGTGTAGTAGAAGCGTGTTGAACAGTCTCGGGCCTCTGATGTTGATAGAGTTCTCTCTCAGAGTACCTGTTGCACCTCTGCTTTTCAACGGGGGTATTCTGCACATCCTGCCATGTCTTCTGGTCTCGTGTGATATTTCTGTGTGCAGGTTTGGGACCAGCCCCTCTAATATTTTCCACGTGTAAATTATTATGTATCTCTCCCGCCTCCCGGCTCTGATACAAATAATGGGTTTCCTTCCCATTTCCAGCCATATCATTCATGTTAATTACTGTATCACCAATTCCTGCTCCCGGATAACGAACCCGTACCCTGTTCTCCCTATCTCTTGCCCAAAAATCTGTATACAACTACCTCGCCTAAGAATCTGCGACAACCAAGATTCGCTTAGGTACGTCCTTTACTTTGTGAGCACCATTGAGGTACCTGCGCTCCCTTCGTTGTCTTGCCTTTCCAACAAACTGAAGTCTCCATACAGCACTTGTCTTCCAGCATGGCGAATGGTTTGGACGTCTTTATGTCATCTGTAGGCAGCTTTGTCAGAGTCATCTTAAGACCCCTGTCATTTACGACATTCCAAGACGACGACTTTCTACTGCTACTCTCCTCATTTGCTTCCTCTTGACTTTGTTTCATCTGTCTTAGCTCCTGCATCTGTCATAGCTCCCACTGGGAATTCAGCTCCAGCTAACACACCCTCTTATTGTAACTTAATACTAAAGTGGGATCGGAAGTTAGAGTTCGTGTAAATTGACAAAAAAAAACGAATATTCCATTGAATAGTTGACCAAGTTAAATATAAAAAATAAGAAAACCCAATTTAAACAACCACATAGGATACAAGGGAGGGTCAGGCTCAGATTCAGTGAAATAGGGTGTGTGGGTCAATTGGTAAATCAAGCAAAGACGATCAAGTTGAGGGGGGCTTAATGAGGAAACACTGTCAGACTGACAATCTGGTATTACAGGAGGCCTCGGAGATCGATGGTCAAGGGAATTGGGAAGGACAGAATCAATGGAGTACACTTGATCAAATAGCGTCAGAGCAGAGTAAGTAAATTATCAATAGAAGGCACCAAACGGGAAGGCTATGTAGCACCATCAAATATGCAGGATAATCAGAGGGCGCTAAATATCACCAAAATATCGTCCTGGAAGTCAGGACATTCAACAAGGATATGTACGACCGTAAGAGGGACAATGCAATTTGGACAATAAGGAGCAGGGCAGCGCTCCATTACGTGACCGTGAGTTAAACGGGTATGGCCAAGATGTAACCTAGCCAGAGCCATTTCCCACCGTTGGTTACGGTGGCAGGAGGAAGGCCACTGGGACACACGACTCTTGAGAGTACACAGTTTGTTACCAAAAACAGAAGACCAACAACGCTGCCAACGGGCAAGGATGGAAGCAGTAAAAGTCGGAATAAGGAACACCTTTATGGGAGATGGGACAAGTGCGGATAGCGTCCTTAGCGGCAGTATCCGCACGCTCATTTAAAGAGACACCAACATGGCTCGGAACCCAGCATAACGCAACCGACTTAAATTTACTTGAGATAACAAACAGCCAATGGTGAATCTCGATGACCACAGGGTGGACTGGATTAAAGGACCCTAAAGCCATGAGGGCACTACGAGAGTCAACTACTACCACGAAGGAGGACTGCCCCGGGAAAGCAGGAGACGAAGAGCATAGAGAATAGCATAGAGTTCTGCTGTGAAGATGCTAGCCTCCAGAGGAAGGCGACACATATAAGTGTGGCCAGGAATAACAACAGGGTAGCCCCACACCGTCAGCAGACTTTGACCCGTCGGTGAAGATGGGAATGGAGTGGGAGTGAGAAGAAAAGTGCTCAAGGAAGAGGCGTTTCAGAACTGTAGGAGGAGTAAAAGCTTTAGTGATGCGGGTCAGAGAAGTACAAAATTTGGGAAGTGGGACCCTCCACGGGGACAAGGAGGGAACAATACGAGGAGAAACATTAGTAAGACGAACCGAAAGAGAATCTTGTAAGCGAGACAAACGGACAGAAAGAGGAAGGTGGTGAAGAGGAACAGGAACTACAGGAGGGGTAAAAGTCAAAGCACGATAGAGGCGAGAGTGAGGATGCTGTAAGGATCGCGCTAGATAGCGAAGACTGTATGGATCACGGCGACCCTGGAGAGACAAAGCCAGTGTCAGCGTACAAACTGAGGGTAGGAGTGGAACGAAAAGCACCAGAGCTGAGGCGCAACCCAGTATGGTGCAAAGGATCAAGACGGCGAAGAGTAGAAGGAGAAGCAGAAGAGTATGCAGGGCAACCATAATCGAGCTTAGACAGTACGAGAGAGGAATGCAAATAGAGGAGCGTGCGCCTATCCGCTCCCCAAGAAGTATGGGACAAAACCTTTAGTAGGTTAAGGGCCTTAGAGCATTCCACACGGAGGTAAGAGACATGGGGCGACCAAGACAAACGAGTGTCAAAGAATAACTCCAAAAGCTTCGCGAAATCTTTGTACTCGAGGGGATGACCATAAAGTGACAGAGGGATGAAGAACGACCCGCTTCCGAGTAAAAGTCATGGCACAAGTCTTAGTAGTAGAGAACTTGAAACCATGATTGGTGGCCCAAGATGACACGGCATCAATCGCAAGTTGAAGCCGCCGTTGAAGGAGAGGCGAACCATCACCTCGACAGCAAAGAGTAAGATTGTCAACATAAAGAGCGGAGAAGATGCCAGAAGGAAGGGAGGAAAGGAGACCATTGAGGGCAACCAGAAAAAGTAGTACTCAGAACACTACCTTGGGGCACACCTTCACACTGCCAAAAAGAGGCAGAGAGAGTGGCACCAAGCCTGACTCGAAAGGTACGATGAGAGAGAAAGCTTTGAAGGAAGAGAGGGAGATTACCTCGAAGGCCAAAAGAACGAAGTTGGGACAGAATATGGTATCTCCAAGTCGTGTCATAAGCCTTTTCCAGGTCAAAAAGGACAGCAACAACGGAGGTCTTCGCAGCAAAAGCAGTACGAATATAGACCTCCAAGTTCACCAGGACATCAGTCGTGCTGCGGCACTTGCGAAAACCAAATTGAGAAGGAGAGAGGTGGCGATGGTGTTCCAAGAACCACATCACACGGACATTTACCATACGCTCAAACAGCTTGCAAACACAACTCGTGAGAGCAATAGGGCGGAAGTCCTTAGGGGACGTACCGAGAGTCCCTGGTTTCCAAATAGGGAGTACAATGGCATCGAGCCAGTCCTCAGGGACGGACGACGAGTCCCAGACCTGGTGTTATGATCTCAGCCTGCAGTAGAAACGAGTCTCCCCCTTGAGAGTTATTCAGCAAGCCTGACCTAACTGGAAGGTCCAGGAAATGTAGAGGCGATAACGCAGATGTAAGATAGTTTGTTGGATTTAAATAACAGTTTGAGATTATGGGCAATGAATAGGAAAACAGATAAATGACTGGTTAGGAGATGTGGACAATTTGCTGGTGGCGTGAGGCTCGCTTCTGGAGGGCTTTGACCTCACTTCAGGCCAGACATCGCACGGGGAAAGCCGCGCTTCGTTGTGCTCCCGTCAGAAGGGAACCCCTAGTGATATATCTCCAAGAGAAGAGAAGTGTGCGGACGTTCCGGCTGTGGAATCGAGCTGGAGACTTTGTGGTCTCAAGTCCTGGACGACGTGGAGAGTATTTAGCCGCCCAGAGACAGTTTCGTGGGCTGTGGAAGTGCCCTGGTCAGACGCAGTCAGAGGGAAGGACCGCCCTCGACCAGATAATCTGTGGTAAGCACGATTTAAACCAGTTCATAGTGATTAGTTGTAATTGGTCGTGTGCCCAGCGACAGTAGCAATGTTTATTGTTAAGCTAAACATGTTTTGGTAAGGCAGAAAGCTTGAAAAAGGAGAGTAGAGTGGGAGGAGCGCGGAGCGACGTCCGTCTCCACTGGGCGCTGACGGGCGACTGAGGTCCTGGTGGCGGAGGACCCTCACAGAGTGTGGAGGACCGCCCGGCGAGGTGGAGCATGGACCCGCCCAACGGGGGCGTCCACTCTCACCATATGTAGAAGACAGATAGAGGTTGGAGGCAAAGATATTGCGTGATTAATTTTGTTTATGTGTTAAAGCGGAAACATTTTATTGGAGTGTAAATGGGTTGCAGGTTTGTCTTTGGGGAAGAAGTTGCTGAGAACTTCGAAGCCAGCACAGAAGGAGTAGTTTATGAGACTCCAAGGCAGTGGAGGAGAGAGCCTCAAGCTGTGAGGAGGAGCAGTGAGGAGGAGTGTCACGTGCTTCTGTAGAGGTGGTGAAGCACCACTTTTGTTCGAGGAAACTTTATGGTGCAGCAGCCACGAGAGCTGTGGAGGACCCTAGTGGGAGTAGAGAAGCACCATAATTGTTCAAGGAAACTTCATGGTAGCAGCCTGGAGGAGCTGCAGAGGATCCTGGTGATTAAGCCCGGAGGAACCTGAAGATATCAAGGTAGTGAACGAGTTCTAAATGATTACTTGTAGGGAGGCGATAGTGTGTTTGTCATTAGCGTGAAAGACGCAGTGAGAGGTGAGTGATCGTTTGCCATTTTTTTGTACCACAAAGTGTTTATACTGAAGTTGAGAGTTACAGACGTAGGCAGGATTACCTACAGATATATGTATTCTAGGACTGATAGAATGATCGATTGATTCGTTGAGTGGCACGGAACATTTATATCGATATATATATGTATGTTATTGCATTCATATGCTGATTTGCCTCATATATGTTTATAGGTATATATATATGTGTGTATTCTCTTGCTGAAAGTGCAGCATTATATTGTAAGACTTGATCTACTTAAGAAGGTTGATAATATTGGGTAATACCAGGAGATATGATACCATTTGACAAGCTGATGACAAGAGTTCTGATGGTGTTTGAGTGCAACCTGACTATAATAGTATAGGATATAGGATTCATTATTATTATATGTATGTGTGTATTGTGTATGTGCTTCGTCCAGTAAATGTATTCAAATTTGCTGGTGTTTGCCCTTGTCCTAGTGAGGCTTCCCAGGAAATAGTACAGGAGAGAGAGAGAGAGAGAGAGAGAGAGAGAGAAACAGAAACCACTGCCGTGGACAGGGTAAGACGGAAATCTAGTAAGTCAAAGGGGATTGAGGAGATCATATCCCATAAGGAGAGAGTGGGGAGTCACAGCGGCTCGAGTGGGTGTGTGCACGTGACAACGAGGCTGAGTGTTGGAGCCCCATCCCCTAAACGTGTGACGTTGAGCCCCTCTCCAAGAGCCAGAAGCGCCTAATGAGATCTCCTAGTGGAATATAAGCACTCTATCGAGTTGTGGGTTGGGTGGTCCATAAAGGAGGAACAACAGCGATAACACCATAACCATCCACCACCACGACACTGGTTATACAGATTCAGTAAATACTGAAACGTGCACGGAGGGAGATGGCGAAGTATCTCATAATGAACGTCATCTGAGCCCGCTGCCGTAGATCCGCAGAGGGCCAGGGCAGACTGAAGTTCAGAAAGAGAGAAAGGATCGTTATAGGGAAGGCGGAGATGAGTGTGGAAATCTAAAGGAGAAGATTCAAGAACAGACTTACGGAGAAGGAAGGATTGAGGAAGATGAGAACCAGAGCTAACAGAAGAAAAGTGGGAACCAGTTCGGCCACGACCTTCACTGGATCCGCCACAAGAGTCCCACGGAGGTGGAGAACCGGCGAGACATCTGGAACGAACTTGCCCCAATCTTGCGGATCTTCTTCCAGATCTGCAGTAGAGGAGTATCGGACGTAATGGTAGAAACATAAGATTTCCAACTCTCACGTTTAGCAGTACAGATGGTTCTACGGGCCACCGCACTTGCCTTCCGAAACAGAATGAAAGAATCAGTCGTCTGCCGGCGGCGGTGTTTTTTCCAGGCCGCACGCTTACAGCGGACAGCCCGAGCACAGTCCACATTCCACCAGGGAACACACTTCCGTGTGCCCTGGGAGGAAGAGCGAGGGATAGAGCTGAGGGCAGCGTTGAAGACAGTGTCATAGAAAAGGAGGAGGGCGCGAGGAAGAGGCAGAGAGGAGAGGTCAGAGAGAGTAGCACGGAGGGTGAATAGGCACCAGTCAGCCTTGGCAAACTGCCACCGAGGGAAGGAAAGGGTAGGGTGGAAAGAGAAAAAGGAAACGAGGATGGGGAAATGATCACTGTTGTGGAGGTCATCAAGAACCTGCCACGCGAAATCTAACTAGAGAGACGACGAGCAAAGAGAAAGATCAAGACAGGAAAGGGTGCGAGTTCGAGAATCCACATGAGTGGGCTCACCAGAATTCAGAAGAGATAGAGATGAAGCGAGGACGAACGGTTCGAGAAGACGGCCTCGGGTGTTTGTCAGAACATCACCCCAGATGGAATGTCGACAGTTGAAATCACCCAAAATGAGCACCGGCTCTGGCAATGAGTCCAGGAGATGCTTAAGATCAGGAAGGGAAAGAGGGACATTTGGAGGGAGATAAATGGAACAGACTGTATACCATTTACCCACAAAAACACGGGCAGAAGAACAATGGAGAGGGGATGGAAGAAGTAGAGGGACGAAGGGAATATCAGAACGAATTAAGAGAGCAGTAGAGTTATGGGCCCCAGCAAGAGCCGGGGGGGGGGGGGAGGGAGAAAGACAGGAATAACCACGAAAGTGACCAGGACGAGCACCAAGCATGGGTTCCTGGAGATAAACACAAAGTGGCGTAAACTGTGTAATGAGAAGTTGGAGTTCATGGATGTTGGCATAAAATCCACGAATATTCCACTGAAGAATAGACAATATCAAAGAGAAGGGACAGTAACAGAGAACAAGAAAGAAATAAAGGTAAAGAAGAA
>WNGS01169270.1:28010-41547 GCA_020271785.1 Procambarus virginalis
CAACGTTCAATTTAAAGTAGTCTCTCATAACCTACCAGAGGAACCTTAACAACACAGGAAAGGAGAAACGGAGGAAATGAATTCGTAAACCGTAAATAAATGAAGTAGCATCTGAAGACATTTTGGCAGTCGTAGTAACGGACGACAATACGGGAAAAAATCAAAGAGCAATGTATCTCGGAGGAGAGGTATGGCATGCAGAATATAACTCTTCCGCACTGTAGTGTCAAACAGACATACTGGGCGGAAAATGACGGCTATTTTAAGGAGCCTGAGCTTTTCTGGCTGGCCCGAACGATGGGTACTGAAGGGGTTCCGCTCATGGGCCGGAAGGAGGCATATGGAGTGACAGGAAAAGGCATGTACGGATGATAACCCAATTGAGCTTGTGGAAAATTTGGACATCGCACCGAGGTCGCCGTCGCTGGCACACAACCCCACCCTAATCCCCCCTAACTACACACATCAAACCACACAACACTCTCCATTCACAATCCACCAACCCACCCACAATCCCCACACAACAGTGGTGGCCTCCTCACATATGCACCTTTCCCCACGACCCACTGTGAAGCACAGTAAGAAGTTTTAAGGGGGGGCCATGATCACCATACCATCCTCCCCCCCCCCCCTTTTTACTCCCTATCCACCATATTATTTCAGCGGGGAATTTGGGCGGGGTCTTTTTCTCGTGTGGTCCCCGGGGTCTTCGGGAATTTTTTTTTTTTTGTGACTGATGTAAACCAATTAAAATGGGCACTACCTTGTGAATCACTTATTCCCAATGTTAGCCCTGCGGACCGCCGAACCCAAAGCCTCCCGCTCCCGTCCGCAATTCTTCCTCTTCTACCCCCCCCTTCGTAGCTGGGACAGGTGGGGGTGTCGGACTTGCGGTTTGAAACTGAATAAGTACCAAATTATTTTTCCAGATGATGCAAAGTGACGCAAGGTATATGCGATTGAAAAGACTAAGGCATACGAACTTTTTTCAGTGTCAGGAGTAGTAGACAAATGGAGAATTCATAATGTAGGAGAAGATGTCATAATATTTAGCCAGACCTCTTAGGCACTTTTGTTTTGCATGTGGTCGCCGTAGATGGCACTTCAATCTCATCCATTGTTTTAAATTAGATCATATGATAATGATGGCCCAGTAGGCACAGGATATACTGCCTAACCAACCAGCCCACTTAGTGTTCTTGATGATTCGACATAGAATGTGCGATGTTTCACGCAAGGGACGCATGTCTCCGCCGAGCGCGCGCCCACGGCACTAATGGTGCGGCTTGAGAGAGATGCTGTCCCCCCCGCCCCCGGTCTTGCCCGGCCGCGACCCTTTTTTTTTTCTTCTCTTTCGCTTCCTTTCTTCCTCGCGCTCCGACCCTGGCTCTATCTCTCTCATATCTTCGAATTCTATTGCAGTGGTTGTTCCCAGGTTGACACCGTACCATGATGGTCGGTTCCCATGGCATACCGTCGATGAGCTAGGCGGTAGTTCCAGGCAACCTACGCCTGAGTGGTTCGTGAAGGGACTCCCGCTCATGAGGTAGGGTGAGGTTCCCAGGAATACTACGGCCATATCTGATATTTAGTCATTGTTCCCCAGGATACCGCCTCTGAAGGAATAACTGTGGAGTTCCCAGGATTACCCTTGGACTTACCTCATTGTGCAAGTCTTGTGGGCAGAGAGGAGATAAGTCGGTTTAAAATACCGCTCTTATCTACAAAGTTCATAGTCCACGACACAAGGGTCAAGTGACTCCACGAGTACTGGGTCCGCCTCTGTATCGAATGGAAGGTGTGCATGGCTAGGAAAACAAGGTTCTTCATGATTAACACCCAACACTGTGTCTATATTCTGACAGCACTATTGGTCATGAATCTTAAACCGCAATGGCCATGATTAATATCAACTATGGCAGACCATGATTAAACCAGCAATAGGCCATGAAAACCACACGAAAATGGTGATTAAACACTACACATGGTTATATGATAAACAACACTATGGATCATGTTTTTATAACACACCACCCATGGTCGTGAAAACCTTCTCACTCCTAATGTAGTAATCCACACTCACATGTGGTTCATGGTGAAATACCCAATGGTCATGTCATATACAACGACTTGATGGTCCTATTAAATCACTGGTCATGCCTTTAAACCAGCCTTATCGGTCCTGATTAATTGCACCGACTTTAGGGTCACCTGATAATACCATGATGGTGCCACTGGGCTGCCCACTAACAATCTGACGTGGTCATTAACCCCCACGTAGGTCATGATAAACTAAACCTGTCATGGATCCCGAAACAACGTAACGGTCATTATAAACACCGACATGGGTTCATGATAATAAACCACATGGGGTACATGATCAAATACCAGAATGGTATGATACTTCCACAACCATCCTGGTGGTCCTTATCAACGACACACATGGCTTTTTATAAAACAACCACCCTCCCATCGATTTCGTCATGATAAACATACGATGCATGTTAAATAATACTACCACATGTATGATAAACCCCATTGTTAAGATATCACCCCCACATGGTTCGCTTAAATATCACCGGGATTTACAGGATGGTCCTTTATCCACTCCTCACTATGGTATTACTACTAAGCCACGATGGTCATCATAATCTCCTATCTTGTTTATCTGATGTCATGCTAAACTCCACGGTCATGCTACACACCATCGGTCATGGTCATGATATACCCTGTTAATTATTACCACCATGTCCATCTCTATACCACATGGTCATGACAATCCCTTCCGATTGATAATTGTAGAATGCATTGCCGCACCTCGCCCCTCATCCGCGATGGACCGTCTGCTGCCATGTCATAATTCGACTGTTTTTATTAATGTCGTGCTTAGACGGTGCGAATTGTAGTCCTTGCGACAAAAGGGGGTGGCCCCCGTTCGAGTGTTCGTTAAGACCACGCCATACAGAGTGGGGCATCGCCGAGTATTTTGTGATCCCGACATCAAGATCCTACAGCGGAGGCTTATACATGCGGTCCTGCGCGATTGAGGCGAGTGTATGCCGTGTTCGTCTTCCTGCGCAGGTGTCCAGTGTTTCCGCCTGGCGCCTACCCCCGGTGGCTCTACAGGCTGTCTATTGGCCTCCTCCTCCTGACAATGGGTCCTCGCCCTCTCCTCATCGCTGTCACCTGGCAGCTCTCCTGCTCTGTTCGTTGCCTGACGTTTTTGTAGCAGTAGCGCGCTCTCCGTACCCCCTGCACTTTTGACCTCGCAAGGCCTTCTCATTATCCTTCCCCAACGTACACCTTGAACACTCCCAATGATGCGCTAAGGTCCATGTCCGTCGCCTTAGTTTCCCCCGCTTGTCTGTCGTGGAAGCGTGGTGTTGTTGTGTTTGGAACGGGTCCTTCTTACCCTCCTGCGCCGCAGCCCTTCGTGGGGCCTTTTTCAGCGGTCGCAAATTTTGGCCGCCCGCGAGCGACCGCATTGTTTCGGATACAGGGGTTTGTGCGGCGGCGTCCCGTCCTCTGAGGTAGTACTGGGGAAATGCCTAGTGGTTCATACTGGCTTATCGTCGCGACTGTATGAGGTTTTGTTTTTCCTGCTTGTGTTGGTGTGTGCTGCGGGTGTTTTGGTCCTCCGTCTTGCCCTTTTTTATTGTTGAAATTTCGGACACCTGTGTTATTGATTCATCCCAGGCGCGATTTCTCATTATCCTCGGGCGTTTGCGGGTCGTGCGTTTGTTTTCTCTGGCTAAGATTTCTGTTTTTTTTTTTTCGGCCTGGCTGGTGTTTGGTAGGTGTGGGGGGGGTGAGGCCTGAGTGCATAGTTTTTTGTTACTTGCCGCTCCCTGATGCGTCCGCCAACCGTGTCTCCGCCTTGTGCGAACAAATTTCCCGCGGTGCGACTACACTGTTCTCTCCACCCACGCGTGGTATGTTGCTGTTCGTGCCTGAGGTGCGTATACCCCCACCTACCGCCGTCGTTTCTTTGACTGATTGCTCCTTTCTCTTGAGGTCCGAAACTATGTAGTCCGGTATGTGACGGCTGTATTTCTGTGTGGTTCCTTGGTGTCCGACCTGTTTGTGCTGTTGTGTGTGTGGATGACGCGTTAGAACAGATCTCCTGGGTCTTATTTCCTCTTGTCTGTGCCCGCTGTCTACCTTGATTCTCCGCTCCATTTTCTTTCAGCCCAGATGTGTCGCCATGTCGACACTCACCGCTCCCTACCACTGACACTCATCACCCCCACCCACCATCCCCCCCCCCCCCACTAACCCCCCCTCCTTGACATCTGCCTGTCCCTCTTCTACACTCCGGCTTCCCCACGTCATCGTTGCTTCGCACATTCTGCGCACTGTTTGCCATCCCTCCTTTACCGCTCTCCCTCCTTTCTTTCGAGTATCCACCTCCCCTACATAGGGTTGGACCGCGGATGGACGGAGCGTCAGTGGATGGTACTCCGTTGGGGGCACCTGGTGGAGGAGGAGGGTTCTCCTTCGCCGACCCTGAGTAGGTGATTTTCCCTCGCTATATGTTTCCGCCTTTGCTTTGGCCACCCTAGCCTGCTGTCCAGTATCCCCTATTCATTTCCCTTTGCCCAGCCTTGCTGATGACGTCCCCGCAGCTTTCGTTCTTCTCCCCCTTTGTCCTCTCCCCCACTCTTCACTTACACACCCCTCCCCCCCTACCACTCGCCCCCCCCCTCCGCCACCCTATCTGACTCGCCCTCTCTAACAGATGTAGCCCTATCGGGCGGGTGGCTGTTCGATACTCCAATAGGCCTTCACATTCTATTCCTTTATTTTTTTTTTGATGTCCCTGCGCACGCAAGCCCTTACCCTTCGGCTCGCCAGGCTGTTGCTATTTGTTTCGCCCGTTGTTTTGGTGTGTCCCGGGTGCCTCCCCCGCGGCGCGTCGCGGGCGGGCGGTGTGCGGCGTAGCTGTGCGAGTCGCGAGGCGCGCGAAGGAGAGAAAGCGGCGGAGGGGCACGGCGCTGCGCGTGTTTAGCGAGCTGAGGTCGGCGATTAGCAAATAGCCGAGATCGCGCGCGTCGCGACTGGACGACGTGATTAGATCGTGGCGTAGTCGCTTTTTGCTCCCCCCTCCCCCGGTCCCTTCCCCCCTACCCCCTTAGTTTTCGCCTCCGTCCTTCCTTCTCACAAAAAAGCCACACACAAGCCCACCACCTTCTACACACCGACAAGAGACCCCACAACCAAAAAACACACACACACCACAAGATTACGATCTCTCCCCGCTCCTTCCTTAACCCCCACCACAAACCCTCCCAACCCAATCTGTCCTTGCGAGGAGCCTCTAGGTATTTTCAGTCTGTTACGCGCGAGGGTCGGCGCCGCAATTATCGAAGACCTCGCCTACAGGCCGCAGAGATGGGCAGAGTTAGGCTGCTATGCTGGCATGGGAGCTCAGAAGGAAGGAGAGAGGAGGGGATGGAGGAGCGGAGAGACAAGCCGCTGCCGCCTAGGCGATTTGTACGCCGTGTTTGCCCCGTGGAGTTTGCTTTTTATTTGTTTAAAAATGATTTATGCAATACTAGAGGAGTCTTCCCGGCCCAGAAAAGAGAGTCGTTTGGGAACAAGAGCCATAAGACATTTCCGCAGGAAGCGAAGTGCGGATGGTGAGGAGGTGTAGATTTGGATGGTGCCAAGAGCCTCTCCTCCAGGAAGTGAGTTAGAAAAATGTCGAGACGATTGAGATGGGAGAGTGAGATGGGTCACGTCTGCGCTCGGCTGATATCCGTACATCTTCGGCCTAAAGCGAATTGTGTAGGTCATGGAAGCTGAATGTTGGGTGGCGACTGGCGCATGCTCGAGAGTTGTAGTCTCTATGGTGGTTAGTGCCCGTTTTTAGCTAGACGCTCTATGGGTCTGAATTCAGTTGTCCCGGTTTTTGGTTGGGTTGAGAGGCGTATGTGGTACGGCTTTTAGTGAGAGGCAGAGTACTACGTTTAAGCATATTGAACGTTGGTAGGTGATCTTCAGGGAGGGACGAGCTGAGGGGTCCCACAGTGTTTTGTCTTGGAGAGAAGCGTTACGGGATCTAGTTGTCCGTGCATGTGCGTATTTCGTAGTTGACGTGGAGGTAAGGACGGGGTACTCGTCGTTAGAGCTGGAGCGTTGACGATTGAGGAGGTCAACACAAAGCTACTTCATTCGTCATCGTACAATACGCGCCTGGGGTGAAAGATCGGTAGATATATATAATTTATTTTTATTTTACTTATTTATATATACAAAGAAGGTAGGTACATTGGTTGATGAACCAGCGCCACCAGCAGAGTCATAGATTGTTCTTGGCAGGAGTCGTATTAAGACTAAAGTAGTTCCCCCGGAGAATGACGGGAGACCCGCCGCAGAAATCTCGTTTTTAACAATGCAGCGGGAGAGCAGGTGTCTGGTGAGGAAAAGAGGGCTACAGTTAGTTTGGAGAATGGTGCAAGTCAACATTCACCGGCCAGGATACGAACCAGAACAAAGGTCCTGCGTGGAACCGATAGGGAGGTGTCTTCCCACCCCCCGCCCGCCAGATTGCGAGTTCGAAAAGGAGACTGTGGTGGTTAAATTGGGTCAAGTTAACGAGTGATTTGATAGATTCGCGTAAGTTTAACGATGTCTTAACATTCGCCAAGACTATTAACAAAATTTAGCAAAAATGATTATTTCGTGGAAACTGTGGTGGATGGATTAGTTTTAAAATAATTATGATGGTTTTTGAAGATTTGTAACGATAATAGATTCTAAGATTTGGTATATTATTGAAAACTAGGAGTGTCCCCCAAGAATTTACTGTGTTCTGTTAACGCCACTTTTATTGAAAGAAGCATAATGAAACAATTATAAATATAAAAAGTAAATAAATAAAAGACAATAACAGACTAAGCGTTTGAAGTTAAAAGAAAAAAATTTGTATCGTGTACTTTCGCAATTTTTTACTGTATTGTTTACATAGAATTTGGTGAGATTAGTACACTTATTGCAGTAAGATGGGACCCTAGCCTTTGAAGAAGAAATGTACAGGCAGCACACATTTCTTGTAGATTCAGGACGAGGAGAGTGAAAGCAGAGATGGAGGAAGTATATGCACAATCAGTGAAACCAATAAGACAGTTGTTTAAACAGCCTTGTAAATAATCGCCACGTGAAGGAGGGAACATGTGAAGTGTTTCCCAAAAAATGGAATTTTTTTTCTTAAGATGACCAGGACAAATAGATGGCAGTCTGCCAGACCTTTAAAACCATCCACGAAAATATAATCATGAAATATAGTATAGACAATTTGCAGAAAGTAATATTGTAATTGTAATTTCGGGGAAGATAGGATTAAAAGCAGGGTCTTTATTGAGCGTTTGTATAAACAGCAAAACTTGGTAATGTTTAAAAATAAAAATAAATCTTTTAAGGGAATATTACAAGTACTGTTCTTCTATTCACATGCTTGTCTGGCGGTTGACCTGCGACGCGGAGCGAGTCTACGAGAGAGAGTATGTTGAGAGTGAATGCACGCTGCACAAGCTGAGCAACAGGCGGAAAGGACCAGGCAGCCGAAACAACGTGTAGGGACGGGCGGTTCGTTTAGACCAGGTCTATAATTGGTTTGATGAGAAGAGGGCGCGTGAGTTTGGTTTGTTTAGAGGGGACCAGCAGGCGGTAGTTACGTGCGGGGAGTTCTTGATGTTTTGTTTGGGGCGGTTATGTTACATGATCCCCTGTTATGGGAGGGTTGGAAGCTGGTGGAGGGCGGTCCACACACAGACGTGTTGTAGCGCGGCGGAAACGGAAACTTTTAGGATGGAATGGGGATGGTGAGAGGGGGGGGTCTTTTGAAGGGAAGGGTCGTAGATGGGAATGGGGAAGCAGCACAGGGGGACAAGAGAGGAGAAGGGCCGACGGAGTGCACACAGAATAGAGAGCACGCGAAGGCCTGTGGTGCGTGCAAGTTAGTTTTAGAGTTGTATGAGTTTGAATGTGGAGTTGTATAGACTGCACTGTTGAGCACAACGCTAATATGTGCGAAAATGTACAAATCTGTAAATAAAGTTGTCATTATTACTTAGGGGGATTCTGCACTATTTAAGTGAAGCACACACGCGGCCCTCTTGGTCTGTGGGAAGTTCCCAACAAGTATTTCTTAGTAGTGTTATTAAATAATTAAACGGACTGTATGAGTGGACTGTAGTAATATTTAGTTACCTGTAAGCTGTTTCCACTGCCACAAAATTGGTGGGTTTGACTTTACAATACTAAACTTGAAATTGAAATAAAATTTGTTAAATAAATTAGTTAGTAGGCTACACTATTATGAGTTAATGGTGAGAACTTTGAGGCTTAGTTGGAAAGAGGAATCCTTCCCAGACTCTGGGGTAGACGACTTGGATCAAGCAAGCAAGGCAGACCTCGACTGCTTCCAGTACTCCTGCGTGTTGAAACAGGTGCTGTAGTACTCTCTCACGTCGCAATCGTTCATCTGCCAACAATTTACAGTATACGAATTGCTACAGCCTGCGATACTGACATTATAACATAGGAAATGACACCTAATGAAATTGAAAGAAGCTTACTGTATTTTTTTGGTTAAGCATGTCTCGCAACCCGGGTGCAATTCTAATCTTACTGAGCTCGTAATAAAAGAATGTCTAGACGTAATAACGTCTCCCCGTAAGCAACGGGGAGACGTTCTCTCGTGGTTGGAGAGTGTGGCAGTCCGCTGCCTGGTAACTCGTTCCCAGACATGTGTCTGCCCAACCTGCACCTCCCAGAGACACGCTTCTCTTATGAGCACACATATGGCGTCAAAGGCGAGAGTATTGTGGTACGACAGTTCCTCACCAACGCCATCAGCCTCTCTACTGAGCGGCGTCCTACTTCCTCCCTCACACTTGATAATCACGGCACTTATTTTCGGTACAAATCGACGTTGGAGAGGCGCTATACCTACTTGATGGGGTTCTGGGAGTTCTTCTACTGTATTTGTGTCTGGAGGTTAGATTAGCATTTTAAATGCACTACAATCACCTTCTGTGGTTGATTGTTCAATAAGTCCCTGAACTATATGTTTAAAACATGTCTCACCCTGTCCATGGAGGACAGAAGAAAATGTATATATGCTGGTTAGCATTGTAAATGTGTGGCCACGTCTGTGGTAGAAAATAATAATAAAAAAACTCCCCAAGCCCGGCCCGAGGCCAGGCTTGACTTGTGAGAGTTTGGTCCACCAGGCTGTTGCTTGGAGCGGCCCGCAGGCCCACATACCCACCACAGCCCGGTTGGTCCAGCACTCTCTGGAGGAAATGATCTAGTTTTCTCTTGAAGATGTCCACGGTTATTCCTTCAGGAAGATGCTAATTTATGAATGATTTTATTATCTTCAATTATTATGAAGTTTTATATTGTTTTTGATAGCTTAGCGCAAAGAATTATATAATCCAGGAAAGGTGGATTCTATCTCACTGGATAGAAATTCTATCCAGTGAGATAGAATTCCCAGTATGATCGCTCCTCTTGCTCCATGAAACATTTATTTAGGGCAGATTTAAATTTTACTATAAGGAGGAAATCAAAGAATTGTATCTAGTTATTAATTAAACTCAATCTAAGATGGCTGTCGCGAAATCAGATTGCAGACGGAGTTTTATCAAGTGTTAGACAAAAGAATAGTCACCCCGAACACATGGCTGCTGACGCAATCTCCCCTTTGTTTGCTCTAGAACTTCTAAACTCTCAATTATGAGTTACTCTTAGCACCCACACACCGTCCCCGACACCCGGAGCCTCACAACACATAGGGTGTGCTAAGTACACTCTTCACTACACATTATATAAAGCAGGATGAAGGGCTTCGATTTGCACCAGTTGTGGTCAACATCTTTATTATAACTGTCTGAAAGCAGGGATCATGAGAGTAATATGAGCGTCAGAATACATGTTAATATCTTCTCCACCAGCCTTTTATTGTTCTTTCTCTCTTTCTTCTGTTGGTTCTTTATATATATATATATATATATATATATATATATATTCAGATTTTTCTGTCTTTGCCTCTCTCTCTTCTATTTATTACAAGATTTTTCATTTGCATATCTTTTGTCCTCTATTTCACCATATTTTTCCCTCTCTCAGTCCATTCCAATATTCCTCCCTGCCACTTTCCCTCTATTTTTTTTCCTGCTACTTTTTCTCCCTGCCCAATATAATTCCTGCTACTTTCGCCTATGCCCGATTTAATCCCTTTTACTTTCTATCACCAGATAATTATCTCTTGTCCAATTTTATGTCCGCAAAATTCATTCTGTTTCTCCTAGCACTTTTTCCCTAAACAGTTATCAACTACTCTAGGAAAGGAACAGTCCTTCTGGGCCTCGGGGAAATTCCCGTAAATGGATAGCGTGTGTTGAAGCATCAGTGGGGAAAAACATGCAGTTCCTTGCAATTTCAGGGGAAAAATGGAAGAATCCGACAGGGAAAGAAATTAGACCATGACTATAGGGAATATATTTGAAGATAATGCCTTAAATTTAGAATTTAAATAAAACGAATCTTATAGTTAGGGAAATTTATTAGAACGAATAGGGGAAATCTTAATTATAATAAAAGTCTGAGGATTAGTCTCCAGGTACTTTGTTATGTAAGAATAAATTTGTTTTATCTCTGAATGAGAAATAAATAATAAACAATAAAAATAATAATAATAATAATTAATATTTTATTACCAGAAGGTAGAATGGGTTGGTGAGATGACATTAGAGTGATATTTTGACATTCTTGAAAAGCCAATAACCGTTCAGGCATACACGGTTCGAACCTCATTCTTTCGCATACAGAATATCGAGACGAACCCCAACACACTCAAGGGTTCGAATCCCACGTCCCACACGTCGTCCACACCACAAAGGTTTCACCACAAAACCTTCCCCGCCCTCAAGAGATTTCCCTAATTGTGACATCGTCAGCAGTATTGCCAACCACCTCGGCGCCCGCCGCAACGCTGGCTGCCGTTGGTAACAATGACATTAATTATAATAATAATTTCATTATTATTTACACAACAAAATTAACAAAATAGGTTGAATAAAAATTATTAATATAATAATTCACGATGATAATATTGTGGAGGCCAGGGATGGTGCGCGCGCACTCTGGGACACTTGTGCAGGTCTGGGATGGTGCGCGCGCACTCTGGGACACGTGTGGAGGCCAGGGATGGTGCGCGCGCACTCTAGGACACGTGTGGAGGCCAGGGATGGTGCGCGCACACTCTGGGACACGTGTGGAGGCCAGGGATGGTGCGCGCGCACTCTGGGACACGTGTGGAGGCCAGGGATGGTGCGCGCGCACTCTAGGACACGTGTGGAGGCCAGGGATGGTGCGCGCACACTCTGGGACACGTGTGGAGGCCAGGGATGGTGCGCGCGCACTCTGGGACACGTGTGGAGGCCAGGGATGGTGCGCGCGCACTCTGGGACACTTGTGCAGGTCTGGGATGGTGCGCGCGCACTCTGGGACACGTGTGGAGGCCAGGGATGGTGCGCGCGCACTCTGGGACACGTGTGGAGGCCAGGGATGGTGCGCGCGCACTCTGGGACACTTGTGCAGGTCTGGGATGGTGCGCGCGCACTCTGGGACACGTGTGGAGGCCAGGGATGGTGCGCGCGCACTCTGGGACACTTGTGCAGGTCTGGGATGGTGCGCGCGCACTCTAGGACACGTGTGGAGGCCAGGGATGGTGCGCGCGCACTCTGGGACACGTGTGGAGGCCAGGGATGGTGCGCGCGCACTCTGGGACACTTGTGCAGGTCTGGGATGGTGCGCGCGCACTCTGGGACACGTGTGGAGGCCAGGGATGGTGCGCGCGCACTCTGGGACACGTGTGGAGGCCAGGGATGGTGCGCGCGCACTCTGGGACACTTGTGCAGGTCTGGGATGGTGCGCGCGCACTCTGGGACACGTGTGGAGGCCAGGGATGGTGCGCGCGCACTCTGGGACACTTGTGCAGGTCTGGGATGGTGCGCGCGCACTCTAGGACACGTGTGGAGGCCAGGGATGGTGCGCGCGCACTCTGGGACACTTGTGCAGGTCTGGGATGGTGCGCGCGCACTCTAGGACACGTGTGGAGGCCAGGGATGGTGCGCGCGCACTCTGGGACACTTGTGCAGGTCTGGGATGGTGCGCGCGCACTCTAGGACACGTGTGGAGGCCAGGGATGGTGCGCGCGCACTCTGGGACACGTGTGGAGGCCAGGGATGGTGCGCGCGCACTCTAGGACACGTGTGGAGGCCAGGGATGGTGCGCGCGCACTCTAGGACACGTGTGAAGGCCAGGGATGGTGCGCGCGCACTCTAGGACACGTGTGGAGGCCAGGGATGGTGCGCGCGCACTCTAGGACACGTGTGAAGGCCAGGGATGGTGCGCGCGCACTCTAGGACACGTGTGGAGGCCAGGGATGGTGCGCGCGCACTCTAGGACACGTGTGGAGGCCAGGGATGGTGCGCGCGCACTCTAGGACACGTGTGGAGGCCAGGGATGGTGCGCGCGCACTCTGGGACACGTGTGGAGGCCAGGGATGGTGCGCGCGCACTCTGGGACACGTGTGGAGGCCAGGGATGGTGCCCGCGCACTCTGGGACACGTGTGGAGGCCAGGGATGGTGCCCGCGCACTCTGGGACACTTGTGGAGGCCAGGGATGGTGCGCGCGCACTCTGGGACACGTGTGGAGGCCAGGGATGGTGCGCGCGCACTCTAGGGCACGTGTGGAGGCCAGGGATGGTGCGCGCGCACTCTAGGGCACGTGTGGAGGCCAGGGATGGTGCGCGCGCACTCTAGGGCACGTGTGGAGGCCAGGGATGGTGCGCGCGCACTCTAGGGCACGTGTGGAGGCCAGGGATGGTGCGCGCGCACTCTAGGACACGTGTGGAGGCCAGGGATGGTGCGCGCGCACTCTAGGACACGTGTGGAGGCCAGGGATGGTGCGCGCGCACTCTGGGTGTCTGCTAACACCCCCCCCCACACGCACTAGATATACCCACCATAGTGAAGAGGAGGCGGGGCCAGGAGCTAGCCTCCCACACAACTGTCACAGACAGGTTCTGTCAGTTTGGACAGATAGAACTGTCCAACTGACAGACAGACAAAACTACAAGACAGATGAAAATGATGAGGTTTGAACAAACATAATCCCCCTCATTGAGGGTTAAACGTGTGTGTAACAGCTGTGTCTGTCTGTCTGTCCGTCACAGACAGAGATGTCTGTCAATCTGTCATTCCTTGACCTATTGGAGGGGGGGGGGGTAGGGAGGAGGGCTGTTCAGATGCGTAATGACCGTCACCTTTGACCTCTAGCTAACGCTAATTGCCCACTCGTTAATTAAGTCGTTTAGGCAAGAGATTGGAGCTGGAATATGAACTTTGGCTAGACAGGCAGTTAGACGGACAGACAGACATTATAACAGGGATAAAACCGGTTAACAGTAGAAACAGGAAGTTTAACAGACAGACACAGAGACGGGTAATGAGACCTTCACAC
>WNGS01169271.1:0-10790 GCA_020271785.1 Procambarus virginalis
GATCATCTACTACCAGTTAGTGTGGTGTAGTGGTAAGACACTCTCTTGGCGTGTCGCGAGCGCTTTGTCCTGGGTTCGTATCCGGCGGGGAAGGATTTACTGGGTGTCAATCCTTAACTGGAGCTTCTGTTTACTTAACAGTAAAATGGGTACCTGGTTGTTAAACAATTTGGCTGGTGGTATTCCGGGGATCACAGGATTATCTAAGGACTTGCCCGAAACGCTGTGCGTGCTGGTGGCTGTACAAGAATATAGCAACTCTTGTATATATTATGAAATAACAGGTATCGTATTACGTCCAGTCCAGCGTTATCTACAATATTTGTCGCAAGCACAAATAGGTGAGTACACACACACACACAGGAAAGTGTGTGTGTGTGTGTGTATCAGAAAACTGTACACCTGTTGATTGACGGTTGAGAGGCGGGACCAAAGAGCCAGAGCTCAACCCCCGCAAGCACAACTAGGTGAGTACAACTAGGGGAGTACACACACACACACACACACACACACACACACACACACACACACACACACACACACACACGCACACACACACACACACACACACACACACACACACACACACACACATACGACCAAGAGACCAAGTGACAAGACTAAGGAAGGCAGAGGGGACATATACTGAAAGTAACAAGGAAATCTGTGAAGCACTGAATGCCAGTTTCCATGGAGTGTTCACTACCGAGCCCGAGCAGCTCCCATTGATGGAAGGGGTTACCCTAGATGAAAGACTATCAGATATAGAGGTGACAGCAGAGGAGGTAATAAAACAGTTGACAACTCTAGATGCATCTAAAGCAGTAGGACCAGACAAAGTATCACCGTGGATACTAAGAGAAGCAGCGCAGGCCCTCAGCGTGCCTCTGGCAATGATCTTTAATGAGTCACTTATGTCGGGAGAATTGCCCAGTTGCTGGAAGAAGGCAAATGTCCTGCCGATTTTCAAGAAAGGCGATAGGGAGGAGGCATTTAACTATAGACCCGTATCACTGACAAGCATCCCCTGTAAAATACTGGAAAGAATAATTAGGCTGCGACTGGTTGCACACCTGGAGAACGTTAGGTTTGTGAACAAACATCAACATGGGTTCTGGAAAGGGAAATCGTGCCTAACAAACCTTTTGGAATTCTATGATAAAATAACGAGGATAAGAGAGGACAGAGATGGTTGGGCAGACTGCATATTTCTGGACTGCCAAAAAGCCTTTGATACAGTACCACACATGAGACTGCTGTTCAAACTTGAGAGGCAGGCGGGTGTGGGAGGAAAGGTCCTAGCATGGATAAGGAACTTCCTAACAGGAAGGAGCCAAAGAGTTACGGTAAGGGGCGAGAAGTCGGACTGGCGAACAGTAACAAGTGGAGTACCTCAAGGATCGGTGCTGGGACCAATTCTATTTCTTGTATATGTTAACGACATGTTTACGGGTGTAGAGTCCTACATGTCGATGTTCACGGATGACGTAAAGTTGATGAGAAGAGTTGTGACAGATGAGGATTGCAGGATCCTCCAAGAGGACCTGAGCAGGTTGAAGAGATGATCAAAGATATGGCTACTGGAGTTCAACACGAGCAAATGTAAAGTTATGTAATTGGGACTAGGTGATAGGAGACCAAAGGGACAGCACACAATGAAAGGGAACTGCCTACCTGTGACGACGCGAGAAAGAGACCTGGGCGTTGACATAACACCTAATCTATCTCCTGAGGCACATATAAATAGGATAACGAAAGCAGCGTACTCTACACTGGCGAAAGTTAGAACATCATTCAGAAACCTAAGTGTGGAGGCATTTAGAGTGCTTTACACTGCCTACGTGAGACCAGTCGTAGAGTATGCCGCGCCATCATGGAGCCTTCACCTGAAGAAGCACATCTGGGACGGAGACTCTTCCCTGAGTTACGAGGGATGGGGTATGAGGAGTGCCTGTAGGAACAATGCCTTACGACACTAGAAAGAAGAAGGGAGAGGGGGGACATGATTCGAAAGTATAAAATACTCAGGGGGATTGACAGTGGACATAGACGAAATGTTCACACGGAATAATAACAGAACGAGGGGACATGGATGGAAACTGGAAACTCAGATGAGTCACAGTGATGTTAAGTTTTCTTTTAGCGTGAGAGTAGTGGGAAAATGGAATGCACTTGGGGAACAGGTTGTGGAAGCAAATACTATTCATAATTTAAAACTAGGTATGATAGGGAAATAGGACCATAGTCATTGCTGTAAACAACCGATGCTCGAAAGGCGGGATCCAAGAGTCAATGCTCGATCTTGCAGACACAAATAGGTGAGTACAAATAGGTGAGCACACACACCAAAAGAGTGTAGGTAGACGCTATGATAGATGGGAGTCCAAACCACGAGGAGAAGCAGATGATAGATGGTGTGGAGGAAATCAGAGAGAATGAAGGAGAAGGAACTGACAGCATAAAGACGATTATGAAAAATTGCCGAGCAGGAAATAGCGATGATGGAGCGGCAAGATTGGCGAACATGACGCCATGATTGATTGACAATGAGAGATGGAAATGAGAGACGAACGGTAAATAGACGTAATGTGATAAATGAACAGAAAGAAGTGAATGAAGAGGAAAGAGAAAACAGGTCAATGAATGTAGGAGTATAAATAAACATGTAAATAATAGTGTAGACTGCTATGGCACCACAATCAGAAGACTGTGCCGCACCATGCGAGGCTATGCAACTTCCTTAACACGCCTGTCTCACTCTATGTTGGTCTGTGCCGCACCATGTTGGTCTGTGTCGCACCATGTTGGTCTGTGTCGCACCATGTTGGTCTGTGTCGCACCATGTTGGTCTGTGTCGCACCATGTTGGTCTGTGTCGCACCATGTTGGTCTGTGTCGCACCATGTTGGTCTGTGTCGCACCATGTTGGTCTGTGTCGCACCATGTTGGTCTGTGTCGCACCATGTTGGTCTGTGCCGCACCATGTTGGTCTGTGTCGCACCATGTTGGTCTGTGCCGCACCATGTTGGTCTGTGTCGCACCATGTTGGTCTGTGTCGCACCATGTTGGTCTGTGTCGCACCATGTTGGTCTGTGTCGCACCATGTTGGTCTGTGTCGCACCATGTTGGTCTGTGCCGCACCATGTTGGTCTGTGCCGCACCATGTTGGTCTGTGCCGCACCATGTTGGTCTGTGCCGCACCATGTTGGTCTGTGCCGCACCATGTTGGTCTGTGCCGCACCATGTTGGTCTGTGCCGCACCATGTTGGTCTGTGCCGCACCATGTTGGTCTGTGCCGCACCATGTTGGTCTGTGCTGCACCATGTGGTCTGTGCCGCACCATGTTGGTCTGTGCCGCACCATGTTGGTCTGTGCCGCACCATGTTGGTCTGTGCCGCACCATGTTGGTCTGTGCCGCACCATGTTGGTCTGTGCCGCACCATGTTGGTCTGTGCCGCACCATGTTGGTCTGTGTCGCACCATGTTGGTCTGTGCCGCACCATGTTGGTCTGTGCCGCACCATGTTGGTCTGTGCTGCACCATGTTGGTCTGTGCCGCACCATGTTGGTCTGTGCCGCACCATGTTGGTCTGTGCCGCACCATGTTGGTCTGTGCCGCACCATGTAGTTCTGTACCCATCGATTCAATCCACGATGCACAAGTCTTAATTTTTTCCAGTTTTTGAGGCGCAACATTCCAAGCGCGTGAAAAAAAATCCTCAGCACAGTGGCAAGTGGACAAAATTCCCCACCACAGTGGTAAGTGTACCAAATTCCCCCACCACAGTGGTAGGTGGACAAAATTCCCCTATAACAGTGGTAAGTGGACCAAATTCCCCCACCACAGTGGCAAGTGGACAAATTCCCCCACCACAGCGGTAGGTGGACCAAAGTCCCCCACCACAGTGGCAAGTAGACCAAATTTCTCCACCACAGTGGCAAGTGGACCAAATTCCCCCATCACAGTGGTAAGTGGACCAAATTCCCCTACCACAGTGGTAAGTGGACCAAATTCCCCTACCCCAGTGGTAAGTGGACAAAATTCCCCCACCACAGTGGTAAGTGGACAAAATTCCCCCACCACAGTGATAAGTGGACCAAATTCCCCCACCACAGTGGCAAGTGGACCAAATTCCCCTACCACAGTGGTAAGTGGACCAAATTCCCCCACCACAGTGGTAGGTGGACAAAATTCCCCCACCACAGTGGTAGGTGGACAAAATTCCCCCACCACAGTGGTAGGTGGACAAAATTCCCCCACCACAGTGGTAAGTGGACAAAATTCCCCCGACCACAGTGGTAGGTGGACAAAATTCCCCCACCACAGTGGTAGGTGGACAAAATTCCCCACCACAGTGGTAGGTGGACAAATTCCCCACCACAGTGGTAGGTGGACAAAATTCCCCCACCACAGTGGTAGGTGGACAAAATTCCCCCACCACAGTGGTAGGTGGACAAAATTCCCCCACCACAGTGGTAGGTGGACAAAATTCCCCCACCACAGTGGTAGGTGGACAAAATTCCCCCACCACAGTGGTAGTTGGACAAAATTCCTCCACCACAGTGGTAGTTGGACAAAATTCCCCCACCACAGTGGTAAGTGGACAAAATTCCCCCACCACAGTGGTAGGTGGACAAAATTCCCCCACCACAGTGGTAGGTGGACAAAATTCCCCCACCACAGTGGTAGTTGGACAAAATTCCCCCACCACAGTGGTAGGTGGACAAAATCCCCCCACCCACAGTGGTAGGTGGACAAAATTCCCCCCACCACAGTGGTAGGTGGACAAATTCCCCCACCACAGTGGTAGGTGGACAAAATTCCCCCCACCACAGTGGTAGGTGGACAAAATTCCCCCCACCACAGTGGTAGGTGGACAAAATTCCCCCACCACAGTGGTAGGTGGACAAAATTCCCCCCACCAAAGTGGTAGGTGGACAAAATTCCCCCCACCACAGTGGTAGGTGGACAAAATTCCCCCCACCACCGTGGTAGGTGGACAAAATTCCCCCACCAAAGTGGTAGGTGGACAAAATTCCCCCACCACAGTGGTAGGTGGACAAAATTCCCCCACCACAGTGGTAGGTGAACATTCGCAGCCAGTAGGGAGCAGTCACCTGCTGGCAACATTCACTGTGTAGCTGATTGTACTTATCACCTCCTGGAGGCCAGAGAGGTATTGTAATGGCTGGTGGAGGAGGAGGGAGAGGGCACGATATGGAGGGAGAGAAGGGAGATAGAGGAAGAGCGAAGAGACAGAAAGAGGAAATGTAAGAAAAGGTGAAGACATAGAGGGAGAGAAGAGGAAGATATGGAGGAAGAGAAGGAGATACAGAAGGATAGATAATGAGATAGAAGGATAGGTAATGAGTTAGCAGGAGAAGGGATGAGATAGAGCGCGAGGATGAGAAACAAACAACAAGGGTGTGAGATTCAGACAGAAAAACAAGAATAAATGGCGTGTTACATAACTATCATAAAGAAAATATGCATTTATTATATATCAAGTTACGCGTTATTATTGAGTCTGTCCCGCTCCCATTCCCTGCAGTCGTTAGCTGTGTAAATGCTTTGGTAAAATGTCTGAATGGAACTACTTATACACCTGCACATATACACCTGGTCATATACACCTCGACTTATACACTGGTCTTATACACCTGGTCTTACACACCTCGACTTATACACCTGGACTTATACACCTGGTCTTATACACCTGGACTTATACACCTGGTCTTATACACCTGGACTTATACACCTGGTCTTATACACCTGGACTTATACACCTGGTCTTATACACCTGGACTTATACACCTCGACTTATACACCTGGACTTATACACCTGGTCTTATACACCTGGACTTATACACCTGGTCTTATACACCTGGACTTATACACCTGGTCTTATACACCTGGACTTATACACCTGGTCTTATACACCTGGACTTATACACTGGTCTTATACACCTGGACTTATACACCTGGTCTTATACACCTGGACTTATACACCTCGACTTATACACCTGGACTTATACACCTGGTCTTAGACNGTAATGGTTGTAAAAACTCACGAAGTGTGTTTGTAAAAGCATGTTAATCACCCTCTGTGGTTAAGTTGTTAATAACACACAAGTTTCTATAGCAGCGGTCGCCACCCTTCCGTACCTCACGGACCACTAAATTCATAGTTCTAAATCCCGCGGACCACTAATTAAGATTTTTGTTACAGCAACTACTTGCTTTCAAATTTCTTTTGCGTGGTTTCCTAGCTAATTCCGGATGGTTTGATTGCAAGTGTCTTCCAAGTGTGGAAGGTGTCATGGCATCATGGGATGAACTCTCGGAACACAACACAGAGCGGGCGGGGATGCTGCAGCTCACTACCAGGTACTTGAATACATCCAAATTTCAAGTAGTTCGAATCAAATTTTCTTGAAATTTGAGTTTTTTTTCTCTGGCCTCCAGTTGGAGTGTTGTTGTTGTTGTTAAAGTTTCGCTACCTGGAACAAAGTTCCAAGTAGCACGGGCTATGGTGAGCCCCAGTTGGACTGTTGTTGTTACTGGCGACTGACGAGGACTGTGGCGGCTCTGAACCATTGGTCACCTCACAGTTACGTCACGTACACACATTATTATTGTTACTATTATCATTAGTTATATTATCTTTTGTTGTTCTAAAGAAATACAAAATATTCCATTGCTTTTTTCACCCATTATGGCTTTATTGAATTCGAATATGAAACCGTCCTAGAAATGATAGTTATTGAAGTCAAACCATTTGATGCCGTTAAATATAACAGTTGAAGAAAATACACAGTTACATATATACACAAATAAGATAACACATTCAGAATATAAAATTTTCTTAAAATAGTAATTTTGTTTTATTATTAATAAAAGATAACAAATGCAAATAATGTCCAGATATTTTTGCAGATCATCAGTTGGAGACCTGGTCCGTAGCAGCCATATTATCCTGTTAATGTAGGAGAAACATAAATATATGTATATGTGTATGCATATATGTATGTGTATATGTGAAAGCTGGTCAGAATTGCATTTCCCCTTTGCAAACGCACGTACTCATATTATGTATAAAAGAACACCCAAACTCGAACACTTTACGTAGGACAGACGTAAATCTGTGTATTTGTGTATGTTGGTTGGATTAGCATGTTATAAACACTACAATCACCTTCTGAGGTTGATTGTTCAATAAATCACTGAAAAATTTGTATAACAAATCTCTAACCCTATCAGTGGAGGAGAGAAGAAAATGTATATATATATGCTCACTTAGGTGAAAACATAAGGGAAGTCAAATCAGAACCCGCTATGACTGAATGAGCACAACGTACTGACATGCAAGTAGCTACCGAAGAGAACGCTATCATGAGATAAGAAGATTTATAAAAGGAATACCATGGGAAACAGATCTTAACTGAGAGATCAACACACAGGCGGTGAGGAACATACACAGGAGGTGAAGAACATACACAGGAGGTGAGGAACATACACAGGAGGTGAAGAACATACACGGTAGCTGAGGAATATACACAGGAGCTGAGGAATATACACAGGAGCTGAGAGAGAAACATACAGAACGCTCACCTGTTGCTATAATGCTCTTTACTAATGTTCAGAAAAGGATCTCAATACACATGTGTAATAGGATTGATTTCCTCTCTTTAAATGGGATTTGAAGACCATTCAATGCTCTATTTCTCAATATATGAAGCTTTTTTTATAAACAAAAATGGTAATAGAGAGCTGTTTTTGGTGAAGGGAATAAAACGTGAATCACAAATTCGTGCAGTAGTTTTAAATATGTTTGAGTATAGATGTTGTTACTTGTCGTATGAGATTACCCCATCACTGGTACCTCGGAACTCATCTACCACTACAGCAACAACAGCCTCCTTATCACTACCACACCCGTCACCATAGCCACTCCACCGTAATCACTACCCCTCACCACACACGCACACACAAACACACACACACACACATACACACACACACACACACACACACACACACACACACACACACACACACATACACACACACACACACACACACACACACACACACACACACACACACACACACACACACACACACACACACACACATACACACACACACCTTACAGAGTCCGCGTCGAGTCTTTTACTGCGATTAAATCTTCTCCGCTTTAAGAGAAATTATATCGAGAGCGAGACTTTGCTCTGGACTCTATAAAAGCGCACTTTTGCTGGACCAAAACAGCCTTTGTAATATATTACTCCTTCCTCCCATTTCCTCTGACCTCTGTTAGCTGTCTTCCGAATGGAGGGTACCAAGAGATGTGGACGTAGGTCAACCGGTCTATGATGATATTTATCGACTCGGGTGCATTAGGCTCCTAGTGAGTCAACCCGCATGCCAACTGCAATAGTCGGGTTACACCGAATTCTGTAACAGTTGTAGTAAAAGGACGTGAATACTGATTAGGTGTTTTATGACGGATCTGGTAGAATGTGGTCTAGGTATTGGATCGTTATTCCCAGTCGCGGTGGTATACTCTGAACCGCAGTGGTATACTCTGAACCGCAGTGATATACTCTGAACCGCCGTGGTATCCAATAACACGAGAAGAAATCATTGGACAAGGAAGCAGAAGGAATATCTGAGAATGGAGAGGAATGTAAATGTAAGAGTCAGCAAGTTCTGTAATGGGAACCCACTGTGTGTGTGTGTTGTAATGACTCACAATGAACATATGGACCCAATGATGTTAAATTTGAATTAGTTAATTAAATATAATGTTATACATATATTTATTGTTTTTATGTTCATATTCACATTCTCGTTCTTTCCTTCGTTCACTTCCAATGCTTTCAATTTCTCTCATTTCTCCATATTGATCCTCCCTTCACACACACCCTCCCCATCCCTGGTCACCCTCCCTTCACGTGGCAGTCAACCCAGGTGCAGTTGATGTGCATTTGCAAACAGGTACCTCCCACCTGGAACAGGTACCTGCCACCTGGAACAGGTACCTGCCACCTGGAACAGGTACCTGCCACCTGGAACAGGTACCTGCCACCTGGAACAGGTAACAGGTACCTGCCACCTGGAACAGGTACCTCCCACCTGGAACAGGTACCTGCCACCTGGAACAGGTACCTGCCACCTGGAACAGGTACCTGCCACCTGGAACAGGTACCTGCCACCTGGAACAGGTACCTCCCACCTGGAACAGGTACCTCCCACCTGGAACAGGTACCTGCCACCTGGAACAGGTACCTGCCACCTGGAACAGGTACCTCCCACCTGGAACAGGTACCTGCCACCTGGAACAGGTACCTGCCACCTGGAACAGGTACCTCCCACCTGGAACAGGTACCTCCCACCTGGAACAGGTACCTCCCACCTGGAACAGGTACCTCCCACCTGGAACAGGTACCTGCCACCTGGAACAGGTACCTCCACCTGGAACAGGTACCTCCCACCTGGAACAGGTACCTCCCACCTGGAACAGGTACCTCCCACCTGGAACAATTGTGGATAGTGAAAGTGGATATACCCTCAGGTAAACGTATCGTAGTATCGTAGGAGTGAAGTGAGAGGAAGGCGATACTCAGTGATACTCGGTGATACTCAGTGATACTCAGTGATACTCAGTGATACTCGGTGATACTCAGTGATTCACTGAGATTTGCTGCAATTGTTGTCAGGAAATCAGCGAGTATCGTGATTCAGAAGGCATCAGTGATTCAGATAATATGTTCGTGTGTACTGTAGTGCCGTGATGCAGGAATTCAGTTTCGTCACACTTAACTATCTCATTAGCTAGGCCAGGATTCATCAATAATTTACGCATTCCCCTACGAAACCTGTACATCATTCCTCAATCATAGCGGCTTTGTTTAAATTTATTAAACAGTTTATGAGCTGCGAGATCTACGAGGCTGTTTATAGAGATAATAACTTTGAGAGGAAAATATTTGGAAACGCGTAAATTGTTTATTAAAATTAATCAAAGACAGCATGATTGGGGGAAGAGATGTAGAGGTTTCGTAAATGAATGCGCAAATGGTGACGAATCCTGGTACAACTACTTCAACAACGGCGCTGAATATTAGGACTTCAGGGAAGAAAATAACAGTATTTTCAGAAATTTGGACACGTCTAGTTCTTGTGTTGACCCGTCACGATTTCCATTCATTCCCCTTACCATGAGGTGCTTCAGGGGCTTATCGTCCCCGCGGCCCGGTCATCGACCAGGCCTCCCTTACCTTCATTCCCACCGAGTTTCACTTCTCCATTTCCTGTTTTTTTCCGGTCACTCATTCCCAGTTCTATGTTTAAAATTCCCATTCCCAGTTACTCCTGTCCACTTCTTAATTGTTATTATTCCATTTTTACACTCTGAATTGAAATCCCACTGAACTAAAGTGCCACTCTGAACTAAAGTGCCACTCTGAACTAAAGTGCCACTCTGAACTAAAGTGCCACTCTGAACTAAAGTGCCACTCTGAACTAAAGTGTCACTCTGAACTAAAGTGTCACTCTGAACTAAAGTGCCACTCTGAACTAAAGTGCCACTCTGAACTAAAGTGCCACTCTGAACTAAAGTTTCATTCTGAACTAAAGTGCCACTCTGAACTAAAGTGTCACTCTGAACTAAAGTGCCACTGAACTAAAGTGCACCCTGAACTAAAGTGTCACTCTGAACTAAAGTGCCACTCTGAACTAAAGTGCCACTCTGAACTAAAGTGCCACTCTGAACTAAAGTGCCACTCT
>WNGS01169272.1:8731-18985 GCA_020271785.1 Procambarus virginalis
AACAGCTGACACACTGTCCTTCACAGTGCGACAATACTCACACGGAGCTGTTTGGGGTGAGGCTGAGGCAGAGGTTAATTACTCACAGTTTCATTGTGAGTTGTTGACTTAGTAAGTGTACCCGACCCTCTGCCTCCCCGCAACATCTGATTACCTGCGCGAAAAGTTTTTACACAAAATGCAATATTGCTTTTACAAATATTATATATATAGCCCGTAGGCTATATAGCCCAAGAGGATAGTCCGTAGATCAACTTACTAAGCCACAATAGAGCAGGACACCAAACATCAGTCTGCTGTCTAACGGGAATTTCAGGCCTTGCCCGGGGTGCCACTTTGGCATGAAGGTGTTAGGTGATTCACCTACCAATCTCAAATTGCTAACTACCATACCGCGGATAATAACATTTCATCCACCTGAACTGTAGGAGCCTCCAAACGCAGAACACAAAAGCAGAGCCCGCAGCTCGACCTACTGAGTCCCCGGCACCTGCAATAGAGACGGAATTCAGAGGCAACACTCTGCTGTTCAACTGGGACTTTAGGCCTTCTCACCGGTGTTACTTTGGCAAGAAATGCACATAACCAGGACGTGGATCATGCAACACCTCCATGCCATAGTGGCACCTCAGGGAAGGCCTAAAATTTTTAGTTAGGTAGCATGGCTCTGCTGCATTGGATTGGTGCCTCTGGGACCCTTCATAGCGGTGAGGCTCCGGCCGAGGGAGGAAAGTGAGACAAACTAGCGGTGAGGCTCCGGCCGAGAGAGGAAAGTAAGACAAACTAGCGGCGGGGCTCCGGCCGAGGGAGGAAAGTAAGACAAACTAGCGGCGGGGCTCCGGCCGAGGGAGGAAAGTGAGACAAACTAGCGGTGAGGCTCCGGCCGAGGGAGGAAAGTAAGACAAACTAGCGGCGGGGCTCCGGCCGAGGAGGAAAGTGAGACAAACTAGCGGTGAGGCTCCGGCCGAGTGAGGAAAGTGAGACAAACTAGCGCTGGGGCTCCGGCCGAGGGAGGAAAGTGAGACAAACTAGTGGTGGGGCTCCGGCCGAGTGAGGAAAGTGAGACAAACTAGCGGTGAGGCTCCGGACGAGTGAGGAAAGTGAGACAAACTAGCGGCGGGGCTCCGGCCGAGGGAGGAAAGTGAGACAAACTAGCGGTGAGGCTCCGGCCGAGGGAGGAAAGTGAGACAAACTAGCGCTGGGGCTCCGGCCGAGGGAGGAAAGTGAGACAAACTAGTGGTGGGGCTCCGGCCGAGGGAGGAAAGTGAGACAAACTAGTGGTGGGGCTCCGGCCGAGTGAGGAAAGTGAGACAAACTAGCGGTGAGGCTCCGGACGAGTGAGGAAAGTGAGACAAACTAGCGGTGGGGCTCCGGCCGAGTGAGGAAAGTGAGACAAACTAGCGGTGGGGCTCCGGCCGAGGGAGGAAAGTGAGACAAACTAGCGGTGGGGCTCCGGCCGAGTGAGGAAAGTGAGACAAACTAGCGGTGGGGCTCCGGCCGAGTGAGGAAAGTGAGACAAACTAGCGGTGGGGCTCCGGCCGAGGGAGGAAAGTGAGACCAACTAGCGGTGGGGCTCCGGACGAGAGCAAAAATATGAGGCGTAGCGGTGACAGAGGTTCGGGCACTATTATGCAGTGTGGAGTTGTTAGTGCGACATAAACACCGCCACCACCAAGGGGTCCTGACACTCCTCCTCCTGACCCTGCCATTAACCTGTCACTCAACACGCTTAATAAAACTTCCTGTCACTAGGGGTGCCACTTTTAATCCAATTTATGTGCCATTCACACTCACGAAATGTCACTCGCAAACTAACGCAAGGAAAAAAAGGATCTTAATTCGAAGAGCAACGAGTTTAAATCATCACAAAAATGGCTGGCAGGCTTTTTATGCAGCTGTTGAGGCCATAACCGAATATAATTCATTATACAGATTAAACGTATATATTTTAATAGGAAAAATCCGGATACTTGGCGGTTTAACGCTCGCAGAAGTTGAGTCTTGCACCCTTCAACAGGATTGATCAGGGTCATGTAGCGACTGTTGTTGTAGCGTCATGGGTTATGTAGTGACTGTTGTTGTAGCGTCATGGGTCATGTAGTGACTGTTGTAGCGTCATGGGTTATGTAGTGACTGTTGTAGCGTTATGGGTCATGTAGCGACTGTTGTAGTGTCATGGGTCATGTAGCGACTGTTGTTGTAGCGTCATGGGTTATGTAGTGACTGTTGTAGCGTTATGGGTCATGTAGCGACTGTTGTTGTGTCATGGGTCATGTAGTGACTGTTGTTGTGTCATGGGTCATGTAGCGACTGTTGTTGTAGTGTCATGGGTCATGTAGCGACTGTTGTAGTGTCATGGGTCATGTAGTGACTGTTGTAGCGTCATGGGTCATGTAGTGACTGTTGTTGTGTCATGGGTCATGTAGTGACTGTTGTTGTAGTGTCATGGGTCATGTAGTGACTGTTGTTGTGTCATGGGTCATGTAGTGACTGTTGTTGTAGCGTCAAGGGTCATGTAGTGACTGTTGTTGTGTCATGGGTCATGTAGTGACTGTTGTAGCGTCAAGGGTCATGTAGTGACTGTTGTAGCGTCAAGGGTCATGTAGTGACTGTTGTTGTGTCATGGGTCATGTAGTGACTGTTGTTGTGTCATGGGTCATGTAGTGACTGTTGTAGTGTCATGGGTCATGTAGTGACTGTTGTAGTGTCATGGGTCATGTAGTGACTGTTGTAGTGTCATGGGTCATGTAGTGACTGTTGTAGTGTCATGGGTCATGTAGTGACTGTTGTAGCGTCAAGGGTCATGTAGTGACTGTTGTTGTAGCGTCAAGGGTCATGTAGTGACTGTTGTTGTAGCGTCAAGGGTCATGTAGTGACTGTTGTAGCGTCAAGGGTCATGTAGTGACTGTTGTTGTAGCGTCAAGGGTCATGTAGTGACTGTTGTAGCGTCAAGGGTCATGTAGTGACTGTTGTAGTGTCATGGGTCATGTAGCGACTGTTGTAGTGTCAAGGGTCATGTAGTGACTGTTGTAGTGTCATGGGTCATGTAGTGACTGTTGTAGTGTCATGGGTCATGTAGTGACTGTTGTAGTGTCATGGGTCATGTAGTGACTGTTGTAGTGTCATGGGTCATGTAGTGACTGTTGTAGTGTCATGGGTCATGTAGTGACTGTTGTAGCGTCAAGGGTCATGTAGTGACTGTTGTAGTGTCATGGGTCATGTAGTGACTGTTGTAGTGTCATGGGTCATGTAGTGACTGTTGTAGCGTCAAGGGTCATGTAGCGACTGTTGTAGCGTCATGGGTCATGTAGTGACTGTTGTTGTGTCATGGGTCATGTAATGACTGTTGTAGCGTCATGGGTTATGTAGTGACTGTTGTAGCGTCATGGGTTATGTAGTGACTGTTGTAGCGTCATGGGTTATGTAGTGACTGTTGTAGCGTCAAGGGTCATGTAGTGACTGTTGTAGCGTCATGGGTCATGTAGTGACTGTTGTAGCGTCAAGGGTCATGTAGTGACTGTTGTAGCGTCAAGGGTCATGTAATGACTGTTGTAGCGTCATGGGTTATGTAGTGACTGTTGTAGCGTCATGGGTTATGTAGTGACTGTTGTAGCGTCATGGGTTATGTAGTGACTGTTGTAGCGTCATGGGTCATGTAGTGACTGTTGTAGCGTCAAGGGTCATGTAGTGACTGTTGTTGTGTCATGGGTCATGTAGTGACTGTTGTTGTAGTGTCATGGGTCATGTAGTGACTGTTGTAGTGTCATGGGTCATGTAGTGACTGTTGTAGTGTCAAGGGTCATGTAGTGACTGTTGTTGTGTCATGGGTCATGTAGTGACTGTTGTTGTAGCGTCATGGGTCATGTAGTGACTGTTGTTGTGTCATGGGTCATGTAGTGACTGTTGTTGTAGTGTCATGGGTCATGTAGTGACTGTTGTAGTGTCATGGGTCATGTAGTGACTGTTGTAGCGTCAAGGGTCATGTAGTGACTGTTGTTGTGTCATGGGTCATGTAGTGACTGTTGTTGTAGCGTCATGGGTCATGTAGTGACTGTTGTAGTGTCATGGGTCATGTAGTGACTGTTGTAGTGTCATGGGTCATGTAGTGACTGTTGTAGCGTCAAGGGTCATGTAGCGACTGTTGTTGTGTCATGGGTCATGTAGCGACTGTTGTTGTGTCATGGGTCATGTAGCGACTGTTGTTGTGTCATGGGTCATGTAGCGACTGTTGTTGTAGTGTCATGGGTCATGTAGTGACTGTTGTAGCGTCAAGGGTCATGTAGTGACTGTTGTTGTGTCATGGGTCATGTAGTGACTGTTGTAGTGTCATGGGTCATGTAGCGACTGTTGTTGTGTCATGGGTCATGTAGCGACTGTTGTTGTAGTGTCATGGGTCATGTAGTGACTGTTGTAGCGTCAAGGGTCATGTAGCGACTGTTGTTGTGTCATGGGTCATGTAGCGACTGTTGTTGTGTCATGGGTCATGTAGCGACTGTTGTTGTAGTGTCATGGGTCATGTAGTGACTGTTGTTGTGTCATGGGTCATGTAGTGACTGTTGTTGTAGTGTCATGGGTCATGTAGTGACTGTTGTTGTGTCATGGGTCATGTAGTGACTGTTGTTGTAGTGTCATGGGTCATGTAGTGACTGTTGTAGTGTCATGGGTCATGTAGTGACTGTTGTAGTGTCATGGGTCATGTAGTGACTGTTGTAGTGTCATGGGTCATGTAGTGACTGTTGTAGTGTCATGGGTCATGTAGTGACTGTTGTAGCGTCAAGGGTCATGTAGTGACTGTTGTAGCGTCAAGGGTCATGTAGTGACTGTTGTAGTGTCATGGGTCATGTAGTGACTGTTGTTGTAGTGTCATGGGTCATGTAGTGACTGTTGTTGTAGTGTCATGGGTCATGTAGTGACTGTTGTAGCGTCAAGGGTCATGTAGTGACTGTTGTAGCGTCAAGGGTCATGTAGCGACTGTTGTTGTAGTGTCATGGGTCATGTAGTGACTGTTGTTGTGTCATGGGTCATGTAGTGACTGTTGTAGTGTTATGGGTCATGTAGTGACTGTTGTAGTGTCATGGGTCATGTAGTGACTGTTGTAGTGTCATGGTCATGTAGTGACTGTTGTAGTGTCATGGGTCATGTAGTGACTGTTGTAGCGTCAAGGGTCATGTAGTGACTGTTGTAGTGTCATGGGTCATGTAGTGACTGTTGTAGCGTCAAGGGTCATGTAGTGACTGTTGTAGTGTCATGGGTCATGTAGTGACTGTTGTAGTGTCATGGGTCATGTAGTGACTGTTGTAGCGTCAAGGGTCATGTAGCGATGTTGTAGCGTCAAGGGTCATGTAGTGACTGTTGTAGCGTCAAGGGTCATGTAGCGACTGTTGTAGCGTCAAGGGTCATGTAGTGACTGTTGTAGTGTCATGGGTCATGTAGTGACTGTTGTAGCGTCAAGGGTCATGTAGTGACTGTTGTAGCGTCAAGGGTCATGTAGCGACTGTTGTAGCGTCAAGGGTCATGTAGCGACTGTTGTAGTGTCAAGGGTCATGTAGCGACTGTTGTAGTGTCAAGGGTCATGTAGCGACTGTTGTAGCGTTAAGTGTCACCTTCAAGTTATAATCTCTGAAAAATAACATTAACATTAACTCTGAAATGTAAAATTTTAACCTCTCGTTTATAAGTTAAAATTCATCCAATTTGTATTAACTTTAATATAAATTCCTTTGCTCTTAGAAAAGTCAATATATTATGCTTTTATTTAACCAGTTTAGCTCCTTTTTTGTACTGTTTTATTCATTATAAAAGACCCAGTATCCTGGTATGATATAGTGGCATGTTAATCATTCCCCCAGTGTTATAGGGGTAATGAGAATTTCAAAATTAAGTTTCTTTAATATACATTTAATATAGCTTTGAAATATGTAATTATTACTCAATATACAGATACTTTTATACATCATATTTCTTTAACATGATGTTGAGTTGGTAATGGATTGTGTCTAATAAATAATTGTACTTATACACTTGTACGTGTGTAATTGTTATATATGTACTTGTACTTAATCATGAATACCCTAGAAGCGGTCTTCACTATTTCTGGGTACCCTCTTGTGAATATCATACGTTCAACGAGTCATGTGTATGTGTGTATGTGTGTGTGTGTGTGTGTGTGATACTTTTTTGTCACGTCTGTGTATGCTCTTCTGTCATATCTATGTATGCCATAATCCCCCCCCCCCTGACATTCCAGTGTATGCCACACTATCATACAACAAAGAGCAGCACGCCCGCGGTGTATATCGTCACCATCTCTCATCAGCGCTGTTTCCTGTTGTATACGCAAAACTGTTCAATTATTGCACATGTTATTTTCACAGTGTATAAATCTGTCCTTTTCCATTTGGCCAAATGACAAACTTTTTTAACCGTTGCATAAATATAAATCAGATCTTAGACCTAACACACACACACAAGCTGGACAAGCTGCAGGAATGGTCGAACAAATGGCTGTTAGAGTTTAACCCAAGCAAATGTAATGTAATGAAGATAGGGGTAGGAAGCAGGAGACCAGATACAAGGTACCATTTGAGAGATGAAATACTTCAATAGTCAGAGAGAGAGAAAGACCTGGGGGTTGATATCACGCCAGACCTGTCCCCTGAAGCTCATATCAAGAGGATAACATCAGCAGCATATGCCAGGTTGGCTAACATAAGAACGGCCTTTAGAAACTTGTGTAAGGAATCTTTCAGAACATTATATACCACATATGTCAGACCAATCCTGGAGTATGCGGCTCCAGCATGGAGTCCCTATCTAGTCAAGCATAAGACTAAACTGGAAAAGGTTCAAAGGTTTGCCACCAGACTAGTACCCGAGCTGAGAGGTATGAGCTACGAGGAGAGACTGCAGGAATTAAACCTCACTTCGTTGGAAGACAGAAGAGTTAGGGGGGACATGATCACCACATTCAAGATTCTCAGGGGAATCGACAGGGTTGATAAAGACAGGCTGTTTAACACAAGGGGCACACGCACTAGGGGACACAGGTGGAAACTGAGTGCCCAAATGAGCCACAGAGATATTAGAAAGAACATTTTTAGTGTCAGAGTGGTTGACAAATGGAATGCATTAGGAAGCGATGTGGTGGAGGCTGACTCCATACACAGTTTCAAGTGTAGATATGATAGAGCCAATAGGCTCAGGAAACTGTACACCTGTTGATTGACGGTTGAGAGAAGGGACCAAAGAGCCAGAGCTCAACCCCCGCAAGCGCAACTAGGTGAGTACCACACACACACACACACACACACACACACACACACACCACACACACACACAACACACACACACACAACACACACATACATATATATATATATATATATATATATATATATATATATATATATATATATATATATATATATATATATATATACATATATAGAGAGAGAGAGAGATGAGAGAGAGAGAGAGAGAGAGAGAGAGAGAGAGAGAGAGAGAGAGAGAGAGAGAGAGAGAGAGAGAGAGAGGGAGAGAGAGAGAGAGAGAGAGAGAGGTGGCCATAAGGCCTGGCAAGAGAGGTCAAGGAGTGGTCATAAGGCCTGGCAAGAGAGGTCAAGGAGTGGTCATAAGGCCTGGCAAGAGAGGTCAAGGGTGGTCATAAGACCTGGCAAGGAGGTCAAGGAGTGGCCATAAGGCCTGGCAAGAGAGGTCAAGGAGTGGCCATAAGGCCTGGCAAGAGAGTCAAGGTGTGGTCATAAGACCTGGCAAGAGAGGTCAAGGAGTGGTCATAAGACCTGGCAAGAGAGGTCAAGGAGTGGCCATAAGGCCTGGCAAGAGAGGTCAAGGAGTGGCCATAAGGCCTGGCAAGAGAGGTCAAGGAGTGGTCATAAGACCTGGCAAGAGAGGTCAAGGAGTGGTCATAAGGCCTGGCAAGAGAGGTCAAGGAGTGGCCATAAGACCTGGCAAGAGAGGTCAAGGAGTGGCCATAAGGCCTGGCAAGAGAGGTCAAGGAGTGGCCATAAGGCCTGGCAAGAGAGGTCAAGGGGTGGCCATAAGGCCTGGCAAGAGAGGTCAAGGAGTGCGTGGCAGGAGACCTAAAATTCGTCTTGACTATTTTTCCATACACAGTTCAGCTTGCCAGGGTCAGTGTTTCTCAGGTAAGAGTACACAACACTGCCAGCTGCCTCACTCACTCTTAGTTAAATAACTGTTCATTCCCTCAGCATGACATTCCTCAGCATGACATTCCTCAGCATGACATTCCCTCAACATGACATTCATGACACCCCCACATGCCCTCAACATGACATTCCCTCAACATGACATTCCTCAGCATGACATTCCCTCAACATGACATTCCTCAGCATGACATTCCCTCAACATGACATTCCTCAGCATGACATTCCCTCAACATGACATTCCTCAGCATGACATTCCCTCAACATGACATTCCCTCAACATGACATTCCCTCAACATGACATTCCCTCAGTATGACATTCCCTCAACATGACATTCCTCAGCATGACATCCCTCAACATGACATTCCCTCAACATGACATTCCCTCAGCATGACATTCCCTCAACATGACATTCCTCAGCATGACATTCCCTCAACATGACATTCCCTCAACATGACATTCCCTCAACATGACATTCCCTCAGCATGACATTCCCCCAACATGACATTCTCAACATGACATTCCTCAGCATGACATTACCCTCAACATGACATTCCCTCAACATGACATTCCCTCAACATGACATTCCTCAACATGACATTCCCCCAACATGACATTCCCTCAACATGACATTCCCTCAACATGACATTCCTCAGCATGATCGCATGACAAACGTTGACAGGCGGGATGTTTGAGGAGACAATATGACCCAGATGCTTGCCGGAACACTTGACAGGATTCTCAGCGTGACACGACTCTCAGGGTGACAGGATTCTCAGCGTGACAGGACTCTCAGGGTGACAGGACTCTCAGGGTGACAGGACTCTCAGGGTGACAGGACTCTCAGGGTGACAGGACTCTCTGGGTGACAGGACTCTCAGGGTGACAGGACTCTCAGGGTGACAGGACTCTCAGGGTGACAGGACTCTCAGCGTGACAGGACTCTCAGCGTGACAGGACTCTCAGGGTGACAGGACTCTCAGGGTGACAGGACTCTCAGGGTGACAGGACTCTCAGGGTGACAGGACTCTCAGCGTGACAGGACTCTCAGCGTGACAGGACTCTCAGCGTGACAGGACTCTCAGCGTGACAGGACTCTCAGGGTGACAGGACTCTCAGGGTGACAGGACTCTCAGGGTGACAGGACTCTCAGCGTGACAGGACTCTCAGGGTGACAGGACTCTCAGGGTGACAGGACTCTCAGGGGTGACAGGACTCTCAGGGTGACAGGACTCTCAGCGTGACAGGACTCTCAGCGTGACAGGACTCTCAGGGTGACAGGACTCTCAGAGTGACAGGACTCTCAGGGTGACAGGACTCTCAGCGTGACAGGACTCTCAGCGTGACAGGACTCTCAGCGTGACAGGACTCTCAGGGTGACAGGACTCTCAGCGTGACAGGACTCTCAGGGTGACAGGACTCTCAGCGTGACAGGACTCTCAGCGTGACAGGACTCTCAGCGTGACAGGACTCTCAGCGTGACAGGACTCTCAGGGTGACAGGACTCTCAGGGTGACAGGACTCTCAGCGTGACAGGACTCTCAGGTGACAGGACTCTCAGCGTGTGACAGGACTCTCAGCGTGACAGGACTCTCAGCGTGACAGGACTCTCAGGGTGACAGGACTCTCAGGGTGACAGGACTCTCAGCGTGACAGGACTCTCAGGGTGACAGGACTCTCAGGTCGTGACAGGACTCTCAGCGTGACAGGACTCTCAGCGTGACAGGACTCTCAGGGTGACAGGACTCTCAGGGTGACAGGACTCTCAGGGTGACAGGACTCTCAGGGTGACAGGACTCTCAGCGTGACAGGACTCTCAGCGTGACAGGACTCTCAGGGTGACAGGACTCTCAGGGTGACAGGACTCTCAGGGTGACAGGACTCTCAGGGTGACAGGACTCTCATCGTGACAGGACTCTCAGCGCGACAGGACTCTCAGCGTGACAGGACTCTCAGGGTGACAGGACTCTCAGGGTGACAGGACTCTCAGGGTGACAGGACTCTCAGGGTGACAGGACTCTCAGGTGACAGGACTCTCAGCGTGACAGGACTCTCAGCGTGACAGGACTC
>WNGS01169273.1:0-5000 GCA_020271785.1 Procambarus virginalis
CCTGGTATAATATTCCAGGTCGCTAGTCTCCATCTTAGACTGGGCATGTTGATGTCACCTAGGAAAATATCATTTATTGGCTTTGCCAAATTATCGAGACTATTCTCTCAGATTTGTGAATTCTTCAGCCGTTGCATCTGGTGGTTTGAATAATAGAATTTATAAGTTTTTTTTTTATTACCAGAAGAGTTAACTTCCACCTCATTTCTAGAGTTAAGCTCAGAGCATACAAGGTCCCCTCTTGTATACCACACTCCTCCATATGACCTATTTACCCAGTAACATCTATATAGATTATATTTTGGTATCCAGATCTCTGTCAAAGTTCTCTTGCATGGGTTTCTGTGAAAGGTCCAAATACTGCATTTGGCTCAGTGAGGAGGTAATTTATGAACGGTACTTAGTTATTTGCTTTTGTTTTCAGACCTTGTATGTGAAGATGAATGAGGTTACTCTATTTGAGGTAATTTGATGATTTTTTCAGGCCGGTCCATTATGTTTGGGATTGTCGGTTTTGGTCTGACCAGTACTGATTGTTGGAGGATTGTTGCCTGTCGTAGCTGGAGCTTTGCTGTGGGGTGTAATTGCATGTGTGATTCTGGTTTGCAAGTGGTTCTTTCAGCCAGTTCATACACGATGTTCAACCTTTTGAAACTTCTTTCGCTGTGTATAAAATAAACTGGCTTTTCTCCAAAGTCATTTTCGTGTTTGCCACTCATTATTTAGCGTTCTGTGCCTTCCACGTGAAAGTATGGACAGCTGAAGGCGTAGCTTTTTTTTCCTCGAGTGAGGTTTCGCACATGTCAGGATGGAGAAAACTACATGTTGATTCAAAGCGACATTTTCATTTCCTTAGTATATTTAAACACTTTTTGAGGTTGGTTATAACTGCATTCTATTCCTTTTATATTTTCCTGAATGTCTGCAAATGTCCCTTACATATATGTACTTGTATAGATTTATATATTTTAAAGTTTTATGCACTAATTTGCTCGAAACATACTTAAAAGGGTTTTTTATATTGCAGGTGTATTGGAGCTGCAGGTGTGTGCAAGGGCGCTTCAGGTGTGTATGAGGCAGCTACAGGTAATATCCACCGTCCCCTCCACATGGTCACTGCTGTTAAAACGGCTTGTGTCGCAACACGTGGGGAAGCTCAGGTTACAATATATGAACACATTGCAGGTATGATATGTATACAGGTGTGTGAAAGAACTACAAGGTGTGTGCGAGGGCGCTACAGGTGTGTGAGGGAGCTCGGGTTACAATGCAGGAACACATTGCAGGTATGATAAGTATACAAGTGATGTAGGTTTTAAATCATTGAGGACAACATTGTTTTATTAACATCAATTTAGATGTTTCGTATCATAGGGCATTAAACATCAGCAAAAGAACTCGAAGATTTTAATAGTCTTATATTAAAGATGAAGATGCTGTTGATAATGTTCAAAGACTGACGACAACAGTAGTATCTACTGAAAATGTTTAAGATATTAAACTAAATATTTTCACAAGTATAGTGAAGGTTAAGCGGACATAATATTCAATTAATATTCTGTGAAGTGACTGGTGTTATACGATACGTTTTTAAAGCCGTGTGTATATTATTCCAGTATGTATGAATCTCGTAATCATGGAATTATTTTGATAGAGCATGAACAAATCGGCAACAAGAATAAAAACATAAGAACATAGGAATGAAGGAAACTGCAGAAGGTCTATTGGCCCATACGTGGCAGCTCCTATTTATATCCACCCAAACTCAAGAGATCCTACGGCTGTTATGTTAACCCGGTAATTTGTTTCACAAGTCAACAACGCTGTTACCAAACTAGTATTTACCCAGGACTTTCCTAAATCTAAATTTGTTCAATTTATATATATTATTTAGCGTTCTATTCAGTGAAATATATACCTTATTAATATGTCCCTTATTATGCCTATTCATCCACTAGTACACTACAATCAACGCCTCACACAGAAGGTGTTATGGCCTCACTCGACCAGTAACCGGGTTCTTTATCTCAATCGCTGCTAATGGGCTTGATGCCTCTTCTTCATTGATCCCATCCAAGTCAATAGTAAGTTATAGAGAATTGGCAGTAGCAAGTAATCGTGAAAGGAAAAAAGAAGGGGGGAGGGTAGACAATACTAATCAGCACTTTCCGAAATATAATATATACTGTATAATCACTATATATTACATATGAACATTGCGAGTGTCACTTTTGCACAGGACACTAATACGACAAAATCTGCAGTCTTCTATCTTGTCCACTATCCACTATCTTAGTACCACTATCTTATGTCCACAATCCTTCTATCTTAGTTCACTATCTTGTGTTATAGGCCACCCACGCTCAATGGTCCTCACACTGGTGAGTTCACCCTACTCAACATGGGCCAGTCCTACATCGTAACGTCACTTCGTCTTAGACACTAAACTTCTTCTCTCCAGCAACACCCTGGCAGAAGTATCCTGCAACACACTAAGCCAAACTTCTCAACAGACGGCCAGTCCTTCCGTCTCGTAACTTCACTTGGCCTATCCTAGATAAACTTTTGATACACATGTTTGTGTGTATATATATATATATATATATATATATATATATATATATATATATATATATATATATATATATATATATATGCAGAATAACCACATGTGAAAAATAGAAAATGCTTAACGCGTTTTCGGCTAATTCGCCTTCATCAGAGCAAAGTAGAATGAAGATAAGAAAGCATTGCTGATCAGACCTTTATATCCGCCTGGGCAGATCACCTGACCACCAAAAATAAGTGGAGGAAAGGAATTATAAGAAGATGACTGCAGAAGGCCTATTGGCCCATACGAGGCAGCTCCTATTAATATCTCCAAGTGCCATACGTGTTAATGATTGATATATTGTTTTGACGTGCTATATTGAGGCTTAAATAGGGATCCAACTTGTACATACCGGGGCTCACATTAAGGCTGTTGTTACAATGTTTATTCAGAGCAGACACGATCACGTTTCGTTCAACAAAATCCTTACTTTTAACAATACATTTTGCCCCTGTGAAGTCGATAGAATGATTACACAAACTGGAATGTAAATACAATGCACTCGATTGCTGGGCTGTACGAATAGCATATGAATGCTGTTTTAAACGCGAGGAAAGAGATTTACCTGTCTGGCCGATGTAAGCACATGCACACTCATTACAAGGGATGGAATACACACAACCTGCTACAGACGAGGGCGAGTTCTATATTAACATGGACTTAACTGTATTATCATTTTTGAACACTAGATTAATATTAAGGTTCTTCAGGGCTGGGGCAAGATATACTAGACCCGCAGAATATGGTAATACCAACGAATTTTTCAGTTAAGGTTTAGACTTAGTAGTCTGTTTGTAGAAAGTCCTTTTTGCTTGACCAAACGCAAGATCCAAGATAGATTTTGGGTATTTTAACTTCTTCCCAATTTCAAATATATTTGCAATTTCTTCATCGAAAAATTCCGGACTGCAAACTCTCAGTGCTCTGAGAAACATACCAGAAAAAACTGCCCGCTTGACCTGAACATGATGATTTGAATAGAAATGTACATACGAGCACACATTGGTAGGTTTCCTATACACATTGAATTTAAAACTCCTACCAATTTTATGAATCATGATGTCTAAAAAAGGCAGAACACCATTCACTTCGTTCTCAATTGTGAATTTAATTGACGGAACCAGCGAATTAATTTGATTGAGAAAATCAGTTTCGTCATGGTTAACCGGCCACAGGCATAAAATATCGTCAACGTACCTATACCAAAGCAAATTTGAGGGTAAAATCCTGGGAAGGATATATGTTTCAAAACATTCCATGTATAGATTGCTCAAAACCGGGGAGAGGCGATTACCCATTGCCATCCCAAATGTTTGTTTATAAAATGAATCATTAAAGCTGAAATAATTATCTTTAATGCACAATTTTATAAGTTCAATAATGGTGTTAGTTGGCAAAGTTAAATTATACCTTGGGAGTAGATCCCGTAAAAATGACAACAGATCACCAACAGGAACCCTAGTGAACAGGGACGTCACATCAAAACTCACAAGTTTAACATCATAATTTAATTTCAAACTAGACAACTTGTTAACCAAGTCCAAGTTGTTTGTTATGTGTAAGTTGGAAATGGAACCTACTACTGGAGACAAGACTTGGACAAGCCATTTGGAAAGTCTATATGCCACAGATCCAACAGAACTAATAATAGGTCTTGCAGGATTATTCGGTTTGTGTGTTTTAATAAGCCCATATAGATATGGGAGAGAAGGGGAACGACTTAAAAACTTAGGAATCAACTCCTTATCGTTCTTGAGTACGGTTTTAAGAGTTTTGTTGAAATGAGCAATAACTCTTTCAATAGGGTCACTATTAACAGGTAAGTAAGTGTCTCTGTCCTCCAATAACTGGTTCATTTTTTGGACGTAGTCTACTTTGTCCATGATGACAACAGCATTGGATTTATCAGCTTTAGTGATATGTAGAGAGTTATCTTTTTTGAGGGTTTTGAACGCTCGCATAAACCTCTCTGGACAATTAGGCACAGTACCCTTAAGTAAAGAACCGTACACCATTCCCTTGCAAATATTGATGTCATCAGCTGAAATCTCACTAGATTTCTCCAAATTGCAAAAACTTTTGGCAATATTTACATAATTCACATCTCTATTTGATATGGAGAAACTCAGACCGTAACCAAGAGCAGTCATCGTATCATTATCAAGTTGTTTACTAGAGAGATTAATAACAAAGTCAGTGTTGGCGTGTTTATTCCAATCACTTTGTTGAATGAGCCTATTTAATTTTGAATCAAGCTTTGGTGTTCTGCCTTTTTAGACATCATGATTCATAGAATTGGTATCAGTTTTAAATTCAATGTGTATAGGAAACCTACCAATGTGTGCTCGTATGTACATTTCTATTCAAATCATCATGTTCAGGTCAAGCG
>WNGS01169273.1:10000-22282 GCA_020271785.1 Procambarus virginalis
ATCCCTTGGTTCCAGGCCCCAAACCTTTTACAATACATGATATATGGATACTGACATGACCTCTCTTACCCAGGCTCATAGGGTGGGCGACTAGGCCCCTGAGTCGGACTGTGATGGAAGATCGGGCTCTGTAGCCCCAGCTACATTGGGCCCAGACCGGACTACTCCCCACTCGCTCCCCTCCCTCCTCAGTAGTAGGGTCGAGTTCCCAGCCCCCAGTGATTACCACCTCATCCCCTGTCACTGCTCAGTCTCTTATTCTGACTACTGCGCCTTTTAACCCCTCTCTGGAGGTTCTCAACGCCGTCCCCGCCACGGCAGCACTCGCACGATACCTTCCTATACTAATACGTACCACACCTTGTTTGATTCCGCAACATGGGCTAAATACTTTGATCTCCACCATCTGGATTCTACTCCTGACGAATTTTCCCTCCATAGGCACCTTGTTGATTAAGTAGATGTCTGTTACTTTCAACCCCACCATTTCGGTACACGTGTCATCGCTGCAGCTCCTAAGGATGCAGCTACCCACTTAGCCACAATGTACTGCATTGGGGAGACCCTTGTTCGGGTAAAAAAAATCGCTCAGTTAAATGTTAGTGTTGGCACTGTTCTCCTCCCACACCTTGTTGCAACTTTTTCTTATATTTCAGTGATAGGAACATCAGATCACTTGATGTTCCCAATTTTCTGATGGGAACATCAGACCATTTGGGAAAGCATCGGACGAGGGAGTGGGAATGGTGGGGATGACGAGGGGACGGAAGTGAGAGATGACTGCCAAATGAGGATATGCTAAAAATGACTGCCATGAGGATATTAAACTTATCCCCGAAGCCCAAGGCCATTCTCTCCTCCAGGTGGACACGTTCACTCACCCCCCCCCCACCCCCATATGGTTGTCGCAGTCAGCCCCTTCGAGTTGTGAAAGTCACTTTTGATAGTAGGACCCTTCCGCCCTCGAATTCTTGCTGGTGCCAGATGCCCCATTCATGAGTACAGTCCCTCTCCTATACATTGCAATAGGTGCAAGAAGTGCGGGCACGGTGTCCTCAAATGCACAAGTACTGTGTATCTATGCCCCATGTATGGGGACGATGGTCACTCAAAAGTCAGAGTGAAATTCACCACAGGTTCGCTGCCTCAATTGCAGTGAGTTCCACCCTACATTCTCCCGCTCTTGTATACACTACAAACATGAGGAAGCCGTCCTCAACTTGAAACACCTGGATCGCCTATTTTTCCTGAAGTGAGATGCCAAATTAGCCGTCTCGCCCTTTTCGCCGGCGTGTCCTATGCTCGTGTGTTGCGTTCTACCTCTCCTCGTCCTTCCCGCCTTACTCGGTCTCACAACCATTTCCAGGTCTTAGACCCGGACATGCCCACCACCTCCACCACTGTTCTTTTACGTTCTGTCCCGATGGGGACCCCCCTTCATGGTTCTCCATCTGGAGTTTCCCCCCTTTCCTGCCCAGTCTGCCATGTCTCCTGTGTCTTCTTTCCCTTCTGTCCCCAATCCCTCTTCCCATCCTTCCCCCGGTCTCTTGGCCCTCCTCGCCGCCTGTCTGTCCAGGCTGGTGTCCATCACCCCCCCCCCTCCCAGCAATCTTCATGTTGTTCACTCCCATTTATCTTCTGTCGAGACAATTGAGCCTGTCGCCCAGTACGTTGTTGCTGGAACAACTGACTCTTTGAGTCAGAAACATAAGCCTGGCTTCTCTACTTCGTCCTTCCCGGCGGGTAAGAAGGCATCGATTTCTTCCTCAACCCCCCCCCCCCACCTCTGACACACTCGCTCCGTTCCCTTTCATTTCGGTGGTCGGGCCCCTGTCCCAGCTATGGTGATTTCTTTAGTCCCTGATTCCCTCTCGGTTGCCGCCCTTGCTGAGGTGCACTCCCCAATTTCTGCCCCCCCCCCTCCTCCTGCAGTCCTTGATCACTCCCTCTCGGTTGTGTATTCCTCCGGACCCTACCTGTCCACCTCTGGTCTGTCCTCCCATTCCCTTCACTCCATTCTTTTTCAGTTTACCCATGCCCCTAACCCTGATTTTGCTGATCCTGATCCTGAGCTTATTTAGTATACTGTGTTCTTCTTTACCTTTGTTTCTTCATTGTTCTCTGTTGCTGTCCTTTCTCTTTTTGATAATGTCTATTCTTCAAAGGAATATTCGTGGATTTTATGCCAACTTCCATGAACTCCAATTGCTGATTACACAGTTTTCACCACTTTGTGTTTGTCTCCAGGAGACGACGCTTGGTGCTCGTCCTGGTCCCTTTCGTGGTTATTACTTTCCTTCTTCCCCCCCCCCCCAGCTCTAGCTGGGGCCCATAACTCTACTGCTCTCTTGATTCGTATTGATATTCCCCTCGTCCCCCTACTGTTTCCATCCCCTATCCATTGTTCTGCTGCCCGTGTTTGTGATTAAATGGTATACACTCTGTTCCATTCACTTCCCCCCAAATGTCCCGCTCTCTCTTCCTGATCTTGAGCACCTCCTGGACTCCTTGCCACAGCCGGTGCTCTTGTTGGGTGATTTCAACTATCGACATTCCCTCTGGGGTGATGTTCTGACAAAGGCCGTCTTCTCGAACCGGTCGTCCTCTCTCTTCTGAATTCTTTTGAGCCGAGCCATGAGGACTCTGGACCTCGCACCCTTTCCTGTCTTGATGTGTGTCTGCTCGTCGTCCCGTTACTTAGATCTCACGTGGCGGGTTCTTGATGACCTCTATAACGACGACCATTTTCCTATCCGTTTCCTTTTTCTATTTCCACCTTCCCCTCTCCTTTCCTAGGTGGCAGTTTGCCAAAGCCGACTGGAACCTATTCACCCTCCGTGCTACTCTCTCTGACCTCTCCTCGCGCCCTCCTCCTTGCGTCCTCCTCCATTTTTATGACACCGTCCTCGACGCTGCCCTTCGCTCTATTCCTCGCTCTTTCTCCCTGGGCAGGCGGAAGTGCGTTCCCTGGTGGAATGCAGACTGTGCTCGGGCTGTCCGCTGTAAGCGTGCGGCCTGGAAGAAACATCAACGCCGGCAGACGGCTGATTCTGTTATTTTGTTTTGGCAAGCAAGTGCGGTGGTCCGTATGACCTTTCGTTCAGCTATGTGCAGGAGTTGGAAAGCTTATGTTTCCACCTTTATGTCCGATACTCCTCTGCCGCAGAGCTGGAAGAAGATACGTAAGATTGTGGGTAAGTTAGTTCCAGATATCTCGCCGGTTCTTCACCTCTGTACTACTCTTGTGGCGGAACCAGTGCAGGTCACAACCGAACTGGGTTACCACTTTTCTACTGTTAGCTTTGGTTCTCATCTTCCTTAATCCTTACTTCTTCGTAAGCCCGTTCTTGAATCTCATCCCTTAGATTTCCGCACTTATCTCCGCCTTCCCTATTACGATCCCTTCGCTTTTTCTGAACTTCAGTCTGCCCTGGCCCTCTGTGCTTCTATGGCAGCGGGCTCGGATGGCATTCATTATGAGATGCTTCGCCATCGCCCTCCTAGCACGTGTCAGCATTTACCGAGTTTGTATAACCAGGTCTGGAAGTAGTCGTCAGTCCCTGAGGACTGGCTGGATGCCGTTGTACTTTCTCTTTGGTAACCGGGGTTTCTCAGGACATCCCCTAAGGACGTCCGTCCTATTGCCCTCACGATCTGTCTGCAAACTCTTTGAGCATTTGGTAAATGTTCGTCTGATGTGGTTCTTGGAAGACCATCACCACCTCTCTCCTTCTCAATTTGGTTTTCGCAAGTGCCGCAGCACAACTGATGTCCTGGTGAACTTGGAGGTCTATATTCGTACTGCTTTTGCTGCGAAGACCTCCGATGTTGCTGTCCTCTTTGACCTGGAAAAGGCTTATGACACAACCTGGAGATACTATATTCTGTCCCAACTTTGTTCTTTTGGCCTTCGTGTAATCTCCCTCTCTTTCTCCAAAGCTTCCTTTCTCGTCGTTCCTTTAGTCAGGCTTGGTACCACTCTCTCTGTCTCTTATCAACAATATGAAGGTGTACCCCAAGGTACTGTTCTGAGCACTACTCTTTTTCTGGTTGCTCTCAATGGTCTTCTTTCCTCCATTCCTTCTGGCATCTCCGCTCTTTATGTCGACGATCTTTCTCTTTGCTGTCGAGGTGGTGATTCGCCTTTCCTTCAACGGCGGCTTCAACTTGCGATTGATGCCGTGTGATCTTTGGTCACCAGTCATAGCTTAAGGGTCTCTGCAACTAAGACTTGTGCTATGACTTATACTCGAAAGCATGTCGCCCTTCGTCCTTCTTTGTCACTTTATGGTCTTTCCCTTGTGTACAAAGATTCTGCGAAGCTTTTGGGGTTAATCTTTGACACTCGTTTGTCTTGGTCGCCCCATATCCCTTACCTTCGTGTTGAAGGCTCTAAGGTCCTTAACCTACTTAAGGTTCTGTCTCATAATTCTTAAGGAGAGGATAGGCATTCGCTCCTCTCTTTGCATTCCTCTCTCATACTGTAAACTCAATTATGGTTGTCCTGCTTACTCTTTTGCTTCTCCTTCTCTTCGCCGTCTTGAACTTTTGCACCATACAGGGTTGCGCTTCAGGTCTGGTGTCTTTCGTTCGACTCCTGCCCTCACGTTATACGTTGACACTGGCTTCCTGTCTCTCTAGGACCGCCGAGATCGATACTGTTTTCGCTACCTTGCTCGGTCTTTAAAACACCCTCACTCTCGCCTGTGTCGTGCTTTGACTTTTCCCCCCTCCTGTAGTTCCTTTTACCCTTCACCACCTCTCTCTTTTTGTCCGGTTTTCTCGCCTGCAACATTCTCTTTAGATTAGTATCACTAATATTTCTCCATTTTGTTCATTCCTTGCCCCTGTGGTGGGTCCCCTTCCTCAATATTGCAAATCCCTAACCCACATCACTAAAGCTTTTACCCCTCCTACAGTTCTGAAACGTCTTTTCTTTGAAAACTTTTCTTGACATTACCGCTCAGTCTCTATCTTCACCGATGGGTCTAAGTCTGCAGACAGTGTAGGCTACTGTTTTTCCTGACCACATCTACATGTGTCGCCTGCCTCCGGAGAAGAGCATCTTCATGGCAGAACTTTAAGCTATTCTCTCTCTGCTCTTCGTCTCCTGCTTTCTCGCTGTCAATCCTCCTTTGTGGTTGTAGATGACTCTCGCAGTGCCCGCATGGCTCTGGCGTCATTTAATCCTGTCCATCCGGTGGTCGTCGAGATTCAACACTGGCTGTTTCTTATCTCCAGTAGATTTAAAACAATTCAGTTTTTCTGGGTTCCCAGCCATATTGGTGGCTCTTTAAATTAGCGTGCGGCTGCAGCCGCTAAGGAAACTATTCGCACTTGTCCCATCTCTCATAAATGTATTCCTTTTTCCGACTTTTACCCAGTTATTCATTCCTGCATCCTTGCCCGTTGGCAGGGTTGTTGGTCTTCTGTTACTGGTAACAATCTACGTACTCGTAGTGCGTCCCTGTGGCCTTCCTCATACCACTGTAACATACGTTGGGAAACAGCTCTGACAAGGCTGGGTATTGGCCATACGTGCTTAACTCACGGACACTTAATGGAGCGCCGCCCTACTCCTTATTGTCCTAACTACATTGTCTCTCTTACAGTTGTGCATATCCTTGTTGAATGTCCTGACTTCCAGTACGAGCATGTGTCTTGCTCTCAGACCGTCCCCCGCGGTCACTTATCCCTCGATAGATTTCTTGGTGAATCGGATTCTTTTGATATCGCTCGCTTGATGCGTTTCTGTTCTCATATTGGCATCCTCAGTGATATTTAGCGCCCTCTGATTATTCCACACATTTGATGGTGCTACATAGCCTTCCTGACTTGGTGCCTTCTTTGATAATTACTTACTTGTGTTGGCTGAGAGCATTTGGGACATTGGTGGCGTATGTTATGAGAGGACAAATTAGGGTTTTGCCAAGTGTAGCTTTTTTTTGGTATGTTGGTGTTTGTGTCTGCGTAGTCGAAGGAGGGACTTTTTGATTTGGCGTATTTGCATGCAGTGTATTTCTAAGTTAATGTCAAGATTTAGGCCGAGTATTGTAGTGTTTTTGGTGACGGGAATATATGTTGGGGTTGGTGATTGCGAGTAGAGTTTGTCGAGTATTGTGTTAGCATGTTTCTTGTAGAAGTAGTATGTGATGGTGGATTTAATGTGGTTCGGCTGCATTTACCAGTCGGGCTTTTATGTAAGTGCGACTGGTGGGAGCCTTGTGGGACCCCTGAGTGATGAGGGAAGTAGTGAGAGTGGAGGCTCAGAAAGCGAATCCTCATCTGTTGGTCGTCCAAGTAATTGCAGAGTAGTTTCTTAGTGTTCAGGGCAGGTCAGAGTTGTTACACATCTTGTTAAAGTCCCTCGTGCAATACCCTGTCGAAGGCCTTCTCGATGTCTTTGGTCACTAGTGCTGTCTTGCGGTGTTCTTTCTGGTTGATTAGTATGTAGTTCAGCACTATTATAGGAGCATAGTGCGTCGACCTGTGGGACAAGAAGTCGAACTGTCTTTCATTTAGTAGGTCAATGTCTTCAAGATGTTGTCTAAGTCTGATGTTTACTGGATGCTCGAAAACCTTCCTGAGCGTTTCAAGTAGGTTGATTGGTCGGTAGTTTTTGGGGTCATTATGTGGTTTTCCTGGTATTGGAATGAGAATAGCAGTTGCTTTTCAAGAGTTGAGAAAATTATCTGGAACATGGGAGGTATTATTGAGGGCAGTCAGGCCGTTGATAAGCGTCATAGGGAGGCGTCTAATGATTTCATGCCCTATACCCGAGGCCTCTGGGGCTCTGTTGGGGGGGGGGGTGCTAAGTAGCATCATCTTGACCTCTACTGGTGTCAGCGGTTCTGAAGTGCAGTTGGCTGTGTGGGTGAAAGATTGTCTGCCAGTGTTGCCGGAAAACTTGTATGACCTCTGCCGAGTCAGTGATGTTTCTGTCGTTGGGAGTAAGTGATTTGTTTGAAAGTCGTGTAGTTGTTTACCCAGATTTTTTTAATGAAGTTACACAATTCTTAAGGGTTTGTATTTGTGCTGTGTATTTGTAAATTTTGTTTATTTTACAAATAACTAGCAGTACCCGGCCACGTGTTGCTGTGGCTCAGCATCGCATGTGCGTTGCTGAGCCACAGCAACCTTCCCTGTCCCCCAGTCCTCCCTACTATTCCCCTCTCACCCGTCTCCTTGGCCTCCCAAACATTCCAACTCCACCTCTTCCTTCCCACCATGCCCCACTTCCCTCCCACAATGCCCCACTCCCCTGTCCCTTTGTCCTCCCAACCATTCTCCATTCCCCCATCCCCTCGTCCCCACCATCCCAAACTTCCCCGTCCCTTCGTCCTTCCCCACCATTACCCCCTCTCTTGTCCCCTCGTCCTCCCCACCATCTCTCACTTCCGTCCTCTCGTCACCACCACCATTCCCCACTCCCTCGTCCGATGCCTTCCCAAATGGTCTGATGTTCCCATCAGAAATTGGGAACATCAAGTGATCTGATGTTCCAATAACTGAAATATAAGAAAAAGTTAAAAAATTAAATGAAAATATGAAAAAATAAAAAAAAATAAAACATACCCACGAAATGAACGGTATGGTAAAACAACACAGCTCAATTCCACTGCAATTCACACAAAATAATCAAATCAAAATGTATGAAAATTCAATTTATCAATGCAATCAGAAACATTGAAATGGAATTGTAACATATTTAGTATAGCATGTATATTGCTCTTATGTGCAACAGATGGCGCTGTTTTCCCAGAAAAACAGTTTTACCTGCCACAGGTATGGCATCTCTACTTGTATTTACGAAATGAACGGTATGGCAAACAACACAGCTCAATTCCAACACAATGTCACACAAAATAATTCAATAAAAAATAAAAAAATCGAAATCTATGAAAATAAAATTTATCAATGCAATCGGAAACATTGAAATGGAATTACTGACATTTAGTGTAGCGTGCATGTTGGTATTATGTGCAACAGATGGCGCTGTTTTTCAAAAACGCATGTTTTTACCTGTCACCGGGGTGGAATCTATATAGTAGGTATATAAAAAGATGCGCCTATTCGAATGCAATGTTGTCAAAATTTCAAAGGAATCGGTAAATAGGTTTCGAAGATTTCCCTCACATGAAAAACACGTGTAAACCAGAATTTTTCTGAAAAAGCATTTTTTTCGTAATGTCACAGACGTAACATCTATATAGTATGCATATAAAAATCTGCTGTGATGCGAATGGAACGTTGTGTGAAAATTTCAAAGCAATCGGTAAAGAATTTTCTGAGATTAGCGGTTATGCACAAACGAATACTTCCATTTTTATTTATATAGATAAAAAACTAGACATGTCATTGCTTGGCGTGAGCATTGACCAGACTATTGAGTAAACGATTTCAGAGTATAATGAGGCCCAAGAGTATTTGGCCATGTCTGAGCTGGTTTTGTATGAATCTGTTTTGGTAGTGTGTGATAAGTCTCCTGGGCCGCATGGAAGGGGTAAACGAGTACCTTCTCCTGTGGGTGATGAGCGGTGTTGTTGCAGCCGCTGCTTGTGACTGTATTGTATAAGGTGTAGTTGGGTGTCAATGTCCTCGGGCGTTTTGTCATCATGTGTGAATGTTTGATCTGGGCAGTAGTATTTACAATATGCAAGAGACAGTCAGCTCTGTTGTATGTAAAAAGTGGGAGAGTTGCGTGGTGACCACCGGCCGGGTCGGACGCTCCTGAGGTCTCTCCTCACTGGCTAGTGTTTACGTTGGGTGATTGCTGGTTTGCCCTGCTGGTGGTGGTTTGCCACTGATAGGGTGACGTGTGACTTAGCCATGGGGTCTTCTCGCCCCCCAGTGAAGAGGATGTTGTCGGCTGGTCTGGCGTTTACGGTGCCGGTGGACCATCCATTGGTTGGTGTCGCCCTGGTGGACGTGCTTCATGTGCAGCTGTCGGACCTGGTGGGCATCCAGCTGCTTCAGGGCAACCGTGCTGTGGTCAAGTTCCACCTCCAGGCTGCCTTTCAGGCGTTTCTCGAGCGGTGTGAGGGGCGTGTTTACCCTCTCCCTGATACTGCTGGCTCCGTTAAGGTGGTGAATCTTAGTGTCACCTTGACGTCTGTGGCGGTGCATGGTGCCCCCTTCGAATTTCAGGACGACTTTTTGACCTGTTTCGAACGGTTTGGGACAGTGTTAAGTGTTCGTTGGAACAAGGTCGTTGCCGGGCACTGTGATGGTATGCTTGACGGCTCCCGCACCCTGACAATGTCGCTGAAGTGTAGTGTACCGTCGTCGATGTCCGTGTTGGGGTACACGCTCCGCTGCCAGTATCGGGGTCAACCGCGCACCTGTTATCGGTGTGGTCACGAGGGTCATCTGGCTGCAGCGTGCGATGTGGGAGCAACTGGTCGGGTGCATGTTTTTCGTGCGGAGGATTTTCCGCCCCTGTTGCGTTCGGACGGTTCTGAGGATGGAGTGGGTGCTGTGCCTGAGGCACCTGCTTGCCTGTCTGCTGCTCCCCCTGTTGAGGCGAGTTCTACGGCCTGTGCGACACATCTGGTGCCTGCTGTGGCCCCTGGGGCTGTTGAGCCGGTGTGTGTGGGTGTCGGGCCGTCGCCTGAGCTGCGTGTTGTGCAGGATGTCCCGGTGGAGGTCCATGTCCCGCCCCCACCTGTGGATGTGATACCGGCTCCCGGGACGTGGGTTCTGCTGTGTTGGAGGGGGTGCTTCAGCAAGGTGAGGTGCCTGCCGTGTCTGTGTGTGTTGACATCTGTAGTTCTGCTCTTTCCCTCCCTTTGCAGAAGCGTGCGCGTCGGTGTTCTGAGGCTGTGTCCCAGGATGATGTGGACAGTGTGGGTGATGTGGCCTCTGTGGACTCTTCGGACGGTGCTGGTGTGGCCTGTGTGGATGTGAAGATGGTGGCCGTGCCTGCGGCGCGGCCTGCTGGGCGTGGTGTGGTGCGACCTGTCTCGAAGCGTTCGCGGCGGGCTCGGAGTGTGTCTCCCCTTCGTGGTGTGCCTTGGGAGGAGGTGGGGGAGTATGGTGATCTGGCGCCCCCCACCGAGGATGTTGGTGCTGTGAGGGACTCCGAAGTTGCTACCTGTGCCTCTCCTCCTGCGTCTCCTGCTGTTGGATCTCCGCAGTGGGGGGTTGTCCCTGATGATCGGGACCTCGTCGTGATGTTGCGGAAAGATGTGCGCCGGGGGGCCTCAGGTCCTGTGCCCGGTGCTGGGGTCGGTGACGCACCTGCATCCCCTGCTGTATCCCCTCCTTCCTTGCTCCGGTCTGGGGATTGTCTAGTCCCGTCTGCTGGGTCGTGCCTTGTGAGGGTCCGGAGTTGGGCCCTTATCGAGATACCCGGGTGCTTCAGATCCCGTGGTGCTCGTCCACTATCTGGGTGTCGCGGGTGAAGGAGTTTGTGTATCGGGTGCCGGATAGGATGTCTCAGCCGAGGGCGCCACCTTGTGGCCGGCTGCCCGATGACGAGTGGGTGATTTGGGAAGCGTACTGCTTGCGCTTTCCGATATACAAGTTTCCGGAGAAGTATTAGTTCCCGTCTTGCGCACACTGCTACGCTGTGCGTGGGTCAGCTGCCACCGTGACCACGACGCCCCGCCCCCCGGTGCGGGGTGTCTCCCTCTAACATTCGACTCTGTTTTCGCCGCCTCTCCTCTCTCTACGGCCCATCACGTCTACCGCTTTTGACTTTCTTCTCATCCTAACCGTCAACGCATCTCCTTACGTCTGTCCTGGTGCAGTCATCGGGAGGGTTACCCCTTCATGCAAACTGCACCTATTCTCAAGAAGAAGAAGAAGAAGAAAAGTGGGAGACCTGTATGAAGATTTGTGTGTGTGTGTGTGTGTGTGTGTGTGTGTGTGTGTGTGTGTGTGTGTGAGAGATATGGAGGGTGACAGGAATGTGGTCAGAGCCTATGAGGGGGTGGGAAGTTGTGTGGTGTAGGTGGGTACCTGATCCGTTTGTGAATATGAAGTCAGGTCGCCCGAGGCCGTTGCTAGCATAGGACGTGTGGATGTCTGGTCCCAGGAACGTTAGTCGTTTTACAGGTATATTTGGTGGAGATTATGTCTGTGCTGGTTTGGAGTAGTTGTGGTGAAAAGTAGGGGTTTAGCGTTGAGGTCAGCCATCAGAATGACGAGGAAGTTGTAGTTGAAGAGTCTAGTTAAATTATATTGTGGTATGTTGGTGTTAGGACGATTGTAGGTGGTACTAATAATGATTTATTCAGGGTGTGAGTAAAATTTTATGGCCTGAAGTGTCAGAATTGCCATAATGGCTCAATAATTTTGTCTGTGTTTGATGAGTATGACAATTCCATCGTGTGCCTCATCCGGTGACTGGTTTGTAGTGTATCCGTAGTGACGTATTATGTGAGCGTTGTGATGCACGTACTGTTGAATAGTTGCACGTTGGGTTGGTCAGTCTCAATGAAATCCGCCACTACGTATCGAATGTTGTTGTATGTTCTGCCATTTAATTGTTATTTTATGCATCTTCATTACAATGTTATGTGTAAGCGTACAGTACCATGTGGGCCAAGCGCATGTCGGCTGTCGTGACGATGGGTAAGGAGTGGGTAGAGGGAGCTCTTGGGCGAGGCGCGACATTGCCCTGTTTGATGAGGGCCTGAGAGGGGCCCAAGGTTGGATGTGACGGACCTCGGCGCTATCTACGATCAGATGCCAAACTATAGCAGTTGACCCTCCCATTAATCGTAGGTCCCATCTTCTAGTGGCTAGGCTGGGTGGTGACGACAATCAGGGCCCGACAATGGAAATCAGTGAAGCAGAGACTTTGGTCGACCTGAAGGTGGGCTAGTGAGCGTTGTGGGACTTTACTCCTGGAGGAATTAGCCAGTGAGCTAGGTGAGCGCTGTGGACTCACTATTGAAGGTGCTAGCATGTGGGGCTAGGTGAGCGCTTTGAACATTGCCGTATGAGCAATGCGAGTGCGCAAAGGAGGGGGGGGGCATTTGAAGGACTGCTCCATAACGGCAGCTAGCGTAAGGGCTAGTGGTTCCCTGAAGACATCGTCAGAAGCAGTGTCAGTCATCCGTGAAAGCAGGTAGCATGAGGGCTAGTAACCCCGCACAGGAAGACCTCACATATGACTTGTACATATTTATGGTGAAGGGTAAAATAAATGGTTTATTTTAAGTGCATTTATTTTTATTTACTTAAACCTTACAATATATTTCCACCAAGGTTAGAGTCCTCTGAATTTGAGTAGGATCATAGTTTGAAAAAAAACCGGTTACGAAGGGTTCGTAA
>WNGS01169273.1:33180-50484 GCA_020271785.1 Procambarus virginalis
GTAATTTGCCAAATAGAAGTAAATATTGCCAATTTCCTTGATAAATTCTACAAGGTTAGACTGGATTTAATTCGATTTATAAATGTGGAATTTATTCTCCCTGGCTGGGTAGCTGATACAATCCCAGGAATGAATTCCATGAAGACTCTGGCGTTACTACGCCTCAGTTAAATGAAATTTAATATTACAACACTACTGGTTAGTAGTATTAGTAAATTATTATTCCGAATACAATAAATTTATGATTGCATTAGGGTTTAGCATTTGGGTGTTGAAAATTTCCAACATGACGTATTGCGACTGCCCATCCTCGACCGAAATATATTAGAATAAAATAATTGGTATCCTCTATTTTAATTGTTCCGTGTTTTCTTCATACATTGGAGTCTGTAAGTGATTTCATGTTTTGCGTACTGTCATAAACTCGTGGCCAGATTTGTTCTGAATACAATATTTACCCTATTGTATATCATTGGCCTTATGAAATTGTTAATTTCATCCAATCTATTTTTCTCCACCTAGACCCTTGAGGCGTACAATAGGTTTGTACTGGAAATCACATGAGAACATACAGAAATTAAATAAGATCACCGGGTTTTCTAAATTAGTTATATAAATACTGACAATAATTAACAATATAACATATCGAACTTGATTAAATTGGTTACCCTTGGCAATAAACGCATTAGACAAACCTGCCTATCATCTACAACTTGTAACCTCAACTTAAGTTCCTAACCCCAAATCATCATCACTACAACACTCCACACCCAGTTAATCTCCCATACAGTACTCGCACATTGCAGACTCGACTTGAGTCAACAAGATCACATCGGGTCCCACATTAGGCTGGTGTCTGCCACTGCCACAAGCAGATAAAGAGGAGTACTTGATGAAACTGTGGCTTCCACAAGACTGTCCTCCAGCTGGTCATAGCATTCACCACCACACCCAGCATCCCAAGGACGCTATAATTACATTAAATGTATATCTCTGTGTTTCCAAGAACTTTGGATCAACCTTTGTGACCTCTTGGCTGTAACATTGGCTTACGTGGCCTAAAGCTGCCTTAATCTTTGACCATACCTCGGTGTGACCACAATCTGACTACTCGTGTGTATTGCCATTCTTTTTCCTTCGCCATTTGATAAGTGATGTAGTTCTTGACTCACTACCTTATACTTTCTCTTATGTTGTGCATTGCAACAGTACATCGACCTAATTCACATTGAAGTGGCTACAACAGCAGCCACAGCTTCCAATGGCCAGACCCATATCACTATTACTGTGATGCCTACAACAGTCCTACGCACTTAACTCTGTCTGCACAAGCTGCCACACGCCTACCATGAAAAGTATATCGTGTAACTAGCATACATGGTGTTCTTGCTAATGCAAGCTTTCCAGTTATTATAATGGAATTTCATTACTCGTACAATATCTTTGTCACTGGAACTAGATTTAAATTCCTCTTTGCTTCTAGCTCGTTGAATATTGTTTACCGAGACGCGGACAGTGGGCTTGATCATATTGCGTCACACCATTTCTTATTAACTTTATCCCTTGCCCGCGGAGAACATTCCCAAACACTTGCATTTATGGAGCAGAAGGTTTTGCCTAATCAGCGCATGTGACAAGACCCCCAACACATGTCCAGACTTTTGTCGTGATGCTCAGCTTCTCTGCTTAGTTTCCACACATGGTCTTATCCCATTCAACTGAAGTGGTTCTACATTTTAACCAGTGTTCTTTGACTTCCTTTGCTGTCTTAACTCAATTGATCCACCACTCGCCAGCTATCTCGACGGAGCTTCTCCTTTGGATCCCTGCGAGACACCTTGCTCTCCATTATGGTTTCACCTGCTTCATTAGCCTGTCAATATCTGCCCTAATCTCCAGGCAGTGCACACAGGGCCATTGTGTGTGCCATTATTCCAAGAATAATTACTCGCCAGACAATGACACACGACTACATTTGACAAGAGCACATTTACATAATCTTCACCTTTAATTTATATAACAAATTTAGTATTTTACTTGGATGGCGTTCTGGAAGTTCTTCAACTCTCCAAGCCCGGCCGGAGGACCAGGCTTCACTCATGAGTGCTTGGTCCAGCAGGCTATTGCTTGGAGCGGCCCGCAGGCCCAAATATGCACCACAGCCCAGTTAGTCCTGTACTTCTTGAAGAAAACTGTCAGGTTTTCTCTTGAAGATGTTCACGTTTGGTCCGACACAAATTTCTTATGCTCGCTGGGAGTATGTTGAACAACCGTGAACTTCTGATGTATGTACAATGTTCTGATTGTGCCTTTGGGTCTATTCTTCAAAGATTCTAATCTGAATTTTCCTTTCATATCGTTCACTCCAGTATGTTGTTTTCCTGGGGTTTGGGCGCTGGCCCTCCATCATTATGATGTGTGTGTATTTGATACCTCACTCATCTCCTTTCTAGAACATTTAGAACTCTTAGAGACGATCCCAATAAATTAGGTGCTCTATCGTGTCTCTTTATGCAGTTTGTTTTCTGTATTCCCTCTTTCAGCAATCTCTCCTGCTCTTAAGGAAGAAGCAAGAAGAACAGTACTAATGACGGACAGCAGGAGTGATGTGAATAGTACAACCATTGTGAGGGGATCCCTGGATTTGACGTTTCTCATAATCCATCCTATCATTTTCCTGGATGTTAAATTTGCTTTGTTATGCTCCCTTAACTTCAGGACATCAATCATTAATATTCCCATATCATTTACATTATACTTTCCTACTATGGGCAGATTTGATTGTCGTTTGTGCCCTATATTTTGTTTAATGTCCTCATTTTTACCTTACCAGAGTTCCTGGAATTTATCACTGAAAACGACATGCTATTTTCTGCCGCCCATTCGAAAATCTAATTGATATCTGTAGTTTATCAATGTCTTCAACAGAATTCAGTTTCATGCTGATTTTTGTCATCCGGAGGTGATACGACGCTGTGACTTGTATAAATTTCTATATCTGATATGAAAATAAGGAAAAAACAGTGTTGCAAGGACTGTACTCTGCGGTAGAGCTTTTAACTATGCTTGAACACTCTCTCTTGTTTGGTTGACAGTTGCTCTGTGTTCGGTTCCACAGACATTTTAATACCACCGACCTACTTTATCTGATATTCCCATTGACCTTATTTTGTGTTATCACTCTATGGTCACATGTATCAAATGCCTTTGTGAAGTCTGCATATACCAAACTGTATTTTTTTCTTCTAATGCCTCAGTGATTTTGTCGTAGTGGTTAAATAGCTGCGAGAGGCATGGTCTTCCCACTCTAAACCTATGTTGACCTGGGTTGAGGTGGTCATAGTTCTCCATATAACTGGAAATCTGCCTCCTGATCCCTCTCTCAAATATTTTTATTATGTGGGACGTTAGTGCGACTGGTCAATAATTCTTAGTCATTGCTTTGCTCCTTCCCTTGTAAAGAGGAGCAAAATATATGTAATCTATTGATTTAAGCGAATCTTGTATCTCGAATCTGTGCAAGCTCCCCCTCGGGGAGTCGGTGGCTGACCGGACAGAACACAGGACGCGTGATCCTGTGTTCCCGGGTTCGATCCCAGGCGCCGGCGAGAAACAATGGGCAGTTTCTTTCACCCTGATGTTCCTGTTACCTAGCAGTAAATAAATACCTGGAAGTTAGTCAGTTGTCACGGGCTGCTTCCTGGGGGTGGGGGGCCTGGTCGAGCCCTTAACAGCGTCGAAATCTTTAGATAACCTCAAGATTAGCTTTTTCTCCACACAATGCTACTGGCACTTGGCATTCCTTTATACATATTGAGTGCATGGGCATGTTGTCAAGTTCTCCTTCAAAATCTGCAGAATTCATGTTATCAGTTATATTTTCATGAGTTTGGATATCACGATTACCGTGTTACCCTCTGTATGCACCGTCACTTGTAAGAATATGTCCAATACTGACTGGCTTTTGCTTTTTTCGCATATGTGAAGGAATATTTTGTTTTCCTTCTCTTGAATGACATATTTGTGTTCTAATTGCATTTCTAAAATGTTATATGATTGCTTTAGTCTTTGCTAGATTTTTTAAAACTGTTTAAATAGCTGTTTTTATTGTTGAGAGTCGTGTATCCTTAGCATTTTTTTCCTTTTTAGTCGCGTCTGATTGTTCTTTCTACGTTGGTCCTCATTCAGGCTTTCAACAAAGGAACAAGTTTTAGACTGTGTGTTCTTGGGAAGTCGGTTGTTTTGTGTGTATTGTGGGATTATTATTACTTTAAACATTCAATGGAATAATTTTCAAGTTCTCTGTCTATCTATTCACAGTCTATCCTTTTATTTAAATTGAATTTATTGAATAACCCCCTCATACATGACCATTGTTTTAGGTTTATTACAGGTATTATGTTAGTTTGCTCTTCAATGAGCTTGTGATCTAAGTATGTGGTATGCGACTGTAGTGTCCTTGATTGTCTCTTTAGTTTGTGAAGTTCAAATCTAGAATATTTTCGTAATTAGTTGACTCTATCTGCTGGTTGAGTGAAAAATTGTTAGTCTAAGTAGTTCTCTAATCTGTGGTTGGTTATGTCCAGATAGATTTCCTGGTATAATATTCTAGGTCGCTAGTCTCCATCTTAGACTGGGCATGTTGATGTCACCTAGGAAAATATCATTTATTGGCTTTGCCAGATTATCGAGACTATTCTCTCAGATTTGTGAATTCTTCAGCCGTTGCATCTGGTGGTTTGAATAATAGAATTTATAAGTTTTTTTTATTACCAGTAGAGTTAACTTCCACCTCATTTCTAGAGTTAAGCTCAGAGCATACAAGGTCCCCTCTTGTATACACACTTACTCCTCCATGTGACCTATTTACCCAGTAACATCTATATAGATTATATTTTGGTATCCAGATCTCTGTCAAAGTTCTCTTGCATGGGTTTCTGTGAAAGGTCCAAATACTGCATTTGGCTCAGTGAGGAGGTAATTTATGAACGGTACTTAGTTATTTGCTTTTGTTTTCAGACCTTGTATGTTGGTGAAGATGAATGAGGTTACTCTATTTGAGGTAATTTGATGATTTTTTCAGGCCGGTCCATTATGTGTTGGGATTGTCGGTTTTGGTCTGACCAGTACTGATTGTTGGAGGATTGTTGCCTGTCGTAGCTGGAGCTTTGCTGTGGGGTGTAATTGCATGTGTGATTCTGGTTTGCAAGTGGTTCTTTCAGCCAGTTCATACACGATGTTCAACCTTTTGAAACTTCTTTCGCCTGTGTATAAAATAAACTGGCTTTCCTCCAAAGTCATTTTCGTGTTTGCCACTCATTATTTAGCGTTCTGTGCCTTCCACGTGAAAGTATGGACAGCTGAAGGCGTAGCATTTTCTTTCCTCGAGTGAGGTTTCGCACATGTCAGGATGGAGAAAACTACATGTTGATTCAAAGCGACATTTTCATTTCCTTAGTATATTTAAACACTTTTTGAGGTTGGTTATAACTGCATTCTATTCCTTTTATATTTTCCTGAATGTCTGCAAATGTCCCTTACATATATGTACTTGTATAGATTTATATATTTTAAAGTTTTATGCACTAATTTGCTCGAAACATACTTAAAAGGGTTTTTTATATTGCAGGTGTATTGGAGCTGCAGGTGTGTGCAAGGGCGCTTCAGGTGTGTATGAGGCAGCTACAGGTAATATCCACCGTCCCCTCCACATGGTCACTGCTGTTAAAACGGCTTGTGTCGCAACACGTGGGGAAGCTCAGGTTACAATATATGAACACATTGCAGGTATGATATGTATACAGGTGTGTGAAAGAACTACAAGGTGTGTGCGAGGGCGCTACAGGTGTGTGAGGGAGCTCGGGTTACAATGCAGGAACACATTGCAGGTATGATAAGTATACAAGTGATGTAGGTTTTAAATCATTGAGGACAACATTGGTTTTATTAACATAAATTTAGATGTTTCGTATCATAGGGCATTAAACATCAGCAAAAGAACTCGGGGGAAGATTTTACTAGTCTTATATTAAAGATGAAGATGCTGTTGATAATGTTCAAAGACTGACGACAACAGTAGTATCTACTGAAAATGTTTAAGATATTAAACTAAATATTTTCACAAGTATAGTGAAGGTTAAGCGGACATAATATTCAATTAATATTCTGTGAAGTGACTGGTGTTATACGATACGTTTTTAAAGCCGTGTGTATATTATTCCAGTATGTATGAATCTCGTAATCATGGAATTATTTTGATAGAGCATGAACAAATCGGCAACAAGAATAAAAACATAAGAACATAGGAATGAAGGAAACTGCAGAAGGTCTATTGGCCCATACGTGGCAGCTCCTATTTATATCCACCCAAACTCAAGAGATCCTACGGCTGTTATGTTAACCCGGTAATTTGTTTCACAAGTCAACAACGCTGTTACCAAACTAGTATTTACCCAGGACTTTCCTAAATCTAAATTTGTTCAATTTATATATATTATTTAGCGTTCTATTCAGTGAAATATATACCTTATAATATGTCCCTTATTATGCCTATTCATCCACTAGTACACTACAATCAACGCCTCACACGGAAGGTGTTATGGCCTCACTCGACCAGTAACCGGGTTCTTTATCTCAATCGCTGCTAATGGGCTTGATGCCTCTTCTTCATTGATCCCATCCAAGTCAATAGTAAGTTATAGAGAATTGGCAGTAGCAAGTAATCGTGAAAGGAAAAGAAGGGGGGAGGGTAGACAATACTAATCAGCACTTTCCGAAATATAATATATACTGTATAATCACTATATATTTACATATGAACATTGCGAGTGTCACTTTTGCACAGGACACTAATACGACAAAATCTGCAGTCTTCTATCTTGTCCACTATCCACTATCTTAGTACCACTATCTTATGTCCACAATCCTTCTATCTTAGTTCACTATCTTGTGTTATAGGTCACCCACGCTCAATGGTCCTCACACTGGTGAGTTCACCCTACTCAACATGGGCCAGTCCTACATCGTAACGTCACTTCGTCTTAGACACTAAACTTCTTCTCTCCAGCAACACCCTGGCAGAAGTATCCTGCAACACACTAAGCCAAACTTCTCAACAGACGGCCAGTCCTTCCGTCTCGTAACTTCACTTGGCCTATCCTAGATAAACTTTTGATACACATGTTTGTGTATGTATATATATATATATATATATATATATATATATATATATATATATATATATATATATATATATATATATATATATATATATATATATATATATATATGCAGAATAACCACATGTGAAAAATAGAAAATGCTTAACGCGTTTTCGGCTAATTCGCCTTCATCAGAGCAAAGTAGAATGAAGATAAGAAAGCATTGCTGATCAGACCTTTATATCCGCCTGGGCAGATCACCTGACCACCAAAAATAAGTGGAGGAAAGGAATTATAAGAAGATGACTGCAGAAGGCCTATTGGCCCATACGAGGCAGCTCCTATTAATATCTCCAAGTGCCATACGTGTTAAATGATTGATATATTGTTTTGACGTGCTATATTGAGGCTTAAATAGGGATCCAACTTGTACATACCGGGGCTCACATTAAGGCTGTTGTTACAATGTTTATTCAGAGCAGACTCGATCACGTTTCGTTCAACAAAATCCTTACTTTTAACAATACATTTTGCCCCTGTGAAGTCGATAGAATGATTACACAAACTGGAATGCAAATACAATGCACTCGATTGCTGGGCTGTACGAATAGCATATGAATGCTGTTTTAAACGCGAGGAAAGAGATTTACCTGTCTGGCCGATGTAAGCACATGCACACTCATTACAAGGGATGGAATACACACAACCTGCTACAGACGAGGGCGAGTTTTTTAATTAACATGGACTTAACTGTATTATCATTTTTGAACACTAGATTAATATTAAGGTTCTTCAGGGCTGGGGCAAGATATACAAGACCCTCAGAATATGGTAATACCAACGAATTTTTCAGTTCTGGTTTAGACTTAGTAGTCTGTTTGTAGAAAGTCCTTTTTGCTTGACCAAACGCAAGATCCAAGATCGATTTTGGGTATTTTAACTTCTTCCCAATTTCAAATATATTTGCAATTTCTTCATCGAAAAATTCCGGACTGCAAACTCTCAGTGCTCTGAGAAACATACCAGAAAAAACTGCCCGCTTGACCTGAACATGATGATTTGAATAGAAATGTACATACGAGCACACATTGGTAGGTTTCCTATACACATTGAATTTAAAACTCCTACCAATTCTATGAATCATGATGTCTAAAAAAGGCAGAACACCATTCACTTCGTTCTCAATTGTGAATTTAATTGACGGAACCAGCGAATTAATTTGATTGAGAAAATCAGTTTCGTCATGGTTAACCGGCCACAGGCATAAAATATCGTCAACGTACCTATACCAAAGCAAATTTGAGGGTAAAATCCTGGGAAGGATATATGTTTCAAAACATTCCATGTATAGATTGCTCAAAACCGGGGAGAGGCGATTACCCATTGCCATCCCAAATGTTTGTTTATAAAATGAATCATTAAAGCTGAAATAATTATCTTTAATGCACAATTTTATAAGTTCAATAATGGTGTTAGTTGGCAAAGTTAAATTATACCTTGGGAGTAGATCCCGTAAAAATGACAACAGATCACCAACAGGAACCCTAGTGAACAGGGACGTCACATCAAAACTCACAAGTTTAACATCATAATTTAATTTCAAACTAGACAACTTGTTAACCAAGTCCAAGTTGTTTGTTATGTGTGAGTTGGAAATGGAACCTACTACTGGAGACAAGACTTGGACAAGCCATTTGGAAAGTCTATATGCCACAGATCCAACAGAACTAATAATAGGTCTTGCAGGATTATTCGGTTTGTGTGTTTTAATAAGCCCATATAGATGTGGGAGAGAAGGGGAAAGACTTAAAAACTTAGGAATCGACTCCTTATCGTTCTTGAGTACATAAGAACATAAGAACATAAGAACATAAGAACAAAGGCAGCTGCAGAAGGCCTATTGGCCCATACGAGGCAGCTCCTATTTATAACCACCCAATCCCACTCATATACATGTCCAACCCATGCTTGAAACAATCGAGGGACCCCACCTCCACAATGTTACGCGGCAATTGGTTCCACAAATCAACAACCCTGTTACTGAACCAGTATTTACCCAAGTCTTTCCTAAATCTAAACTTATCCAATTTATACCCATTGTTTCGCGTTCTGTCCTGTGTTGATACTTTCAATACCCTATTAATATCCCCTTTGTTATGTCCATTCATCCACTTGTAAACCTCTATCATGTCACCCCTAACTCTTCGCCTTTCCAGTGAATGCAAATTAAGCTTTGTTAATCTTTCTTCATATGAAAGATTTCTAATTTGGGGAATTAACTTAGTCATCCTACGCTGGACACGTTCAAGTGAATTTATATCCATTCTATAATATGGCGACCAAAACTGAACTGCATAATCTAAATGGGGCCTAACCAGAGCAAGATATAGCTTGAGAACCACACCAGGTGTCTTGTTACTTACGCTGCGATTAATAAATCCGAGTGTCCTATTTGCCTTATTACGAACATTTATGCATTGATCCTTTTGTTTTAAATTCTTACTAATTATAACTCCCAGATCCCTTTCGCAATCCGACTTCGCAATCTCAACACCATCTAGCTCGTATCTTGTAACTCTATCATCATTACCTAGCCTCAGAACTTTACATTTATCAGCATTAAACTGCATCTGCCAGTCCTTTGACCATTTCAAAACCCTATCTAGATCAACTTGAAGTGATAGTGAGTCCTCCTCCGAATTAATTTCCCTACCGATTTTCGTATCATCGGCAAATTTGCAAATGTTGCTACTCAAACCTGAATCTAAATCATTTATATATATTATAAACAACAGAGGTCCCAAGACAGAGCCTTGAGGCACTCCACTTACAACATTTTCCCACTCTGACTTGACTCCATTTATACTAACTCTCTGTTTCCTTTGGTATAGCCATGCCCTAATCCAGCTTAATATAGCACCCCCAATACCATGAGCCTCTATCTTTTTAATCAGTCTTTCATGTGGCACTGTATCGAAAGCTTTGCTAAAGTCAAGGTACACAACATCACAATCCTTACCACTATCAACTGCCTCAACTATGCTAGAATAAAAAGATAACAAATTTGTTAAACATGAACGGCCATTTATAAAACCATGTTGCGACTCAATTATTAATTTATGTTTTTCAAGATGAAGACGAATTTTATTTGCTATTATAGATTCGAGTAACTTTCCCACAATAGACGTTAAGCTAATTGGTCGATAGTTAGACGCAAGTGATCTATCTCCTTTCTTAAAAACTGGTATCACATTAGCAACTTTCCAAAACTCTGGCACTGTGCCTGACTCTATTGATTTATTAATATGATTGACAGTGGGTCACAAAGCTCCTCTTTGCATTCTTTCAGCACTCTGGCAAACACTTCATCCGGCCCTGGGGATTTGTTTGGTTTGAGTTTTACTATTTGTTTAAGAACATCCTCCCTGGTAACTGCTAAACTCGTCAACCTGTCCTCGTCCCCACCCACATAGACTTGTTGGGCTGAAGGCATATTGTTAAGTTCCTCTTTAGTAAATACAGATACAAAATATTTATTAAAAATACTACTCATCTCTTCATCACTATCTGTTATTTGACCTGTCTCAGTTTTTAATGGACCTATCCTTTCCCTAGTCTTAGTTCGATATAACTGAAAAAACCCTTTAGGATTTGTCTTTGCTTGCCCTGCTATACGAACTTCATAGTTTCTTTTTGCTTTCCTTATCTCTTTTTTAACATTTCTAACTAGTTGTACGAATTCCTGTTCTAAAGTGACCTCCCCATTTTTAATCCTCTTGTACCAAGCTCTCTTTTTACCTATAAGATTCTTCAAATTCTTTGTTATCCACTTTGGGTCATTAGTAATCGATCTATTCAATTTGTGTGGTATACTACGTTCCTGTGCTTTGTTTAGAATATTCTTAAATACGTTATAAATTGAATCTACATCGAAATCCCCATTTACATCACCCATCGCTGGGTTCATGTCTCGCTCCAAGACCGGCCCCCACCCCATACCCAAGACTTTCCAATCAATTTGACCCAAAAATTTCTTAGGCTATTAAAATCAGCTTTTCGAAAATCTGGCACTTTAACAGAATTTTCTCCTACAGGTCTATTCCATTCTATGCCAAATCTGATTTCTTTGTGATCACTGTTCCCTAGCTCACTCCCTATTTCGATGTCATTAATTTGTGTTTCCCTGTTAGTTAACACTAAATCTAAAATATTATTTTCCCGTGTTGGTTCCTTAATGTGTTGCGTAAGAAAGCAATCGTCAATTAATTCTAGAAAATCTTCTGCTTCACTATTCCCTGTTTTGTTCAACCAGTTTATTCCACTCAAATTAAAGTCACCCATGACATAAATACTGTTAGATCTAGATGCCCTAGATATTTCATCCCATAGATGCTTTGCTTCCATTCTGTCTAAATTTGGTGGCCTATATATAACTCCAATTATAATATTATTTGCTTTTTCGTTTAATTCTATCCAAATAGTTTCTGTGTGTGGCTCAGTTTTGATTCCCTCTTAGTTTTGATTTTGATTTTGAGTACGGTTTTAAGAGTTTTGTTGAAATGAGCAATAACTCTTTCAATAGGGTCACTATTAACAGGTAAGTAAGTGTCTGTCCTCCAATAACTGGTTTCATTTTTGGACGTAGTCTACTTTGTCCATGATGACAACAGCATGGATTTATCAGCTTTAGTGATATGTAGAGAGTTATCTTTTTTGAGGGTTTTGAACGCTCGCATAAACCTCTCGGGACAATTAGGCACAGTACCCTTAAGTAAAAAAACCGTACACCATTCCCTTGCAAATATTGATGTCATCAGCTGAAATCTCACTAGATTTCTCCAAATTGCAAAAACTTTTGGCAATATTTACATAATCACATCTCTATTTGATATGGAGAAACTCAGACCGTAACCAAGAACAGTCATCGTATCATTATCAAGTTGTTACTAGAGAGATTAATAACAAAGTCAGTGTTGGCGTGTTTATTCCAATCACTTTGTTGAATGAGCCTATTAATTTTTAATCAAGCTTTGGNTCCATCCTCTCCCTCCCTGCCTACCACCCAGCCTCTGCTGCCTGCCCCCTCCCTGCCTACCACCTTCCTGTCGTATTGTGTGTTGCTGAGGAAGTCTTGTTGTAGGGTTAACATAAAGCCATTGCTTGGTGACTTTAATACTTAAACTGATACATGACTAACAGCTTCCAAGAAGGTGGGCGTCCTGTATGCTTTCTTGTTTACCTTCTTACTGCTGGCGTCTGAACCGCAGCGCATACAAGCGGATGGTGCCGTTTTCTATGAACGTGACACCACCCTCTGCCTGCTTCCTCCCTGCCAACCACCCAGCTCTGCCTGCATGCCTCCCTCCTTGCCTCTCCCTCCCTGCCAACCTCCCAGCCTCTCCCTGCCTGCCTGCTGCCTACATTTCAGCCTCTCCATCCCTGCCTGCCTGCCCTCCACCCACCAGTCAGCCATCACTGACACAATGAGTGCATTTGAAGCCAACATGGTGCACAGATAAATAATATAAATATGTTATTCAGGTAAGGTACATACAAGGGATGTCACATTAATGGGTCGATTTATAGATAGAGCTAGTGCATACAATGCCTAAAGCCACTATTACGCAATGCGTTTCGGGCAGGAAAAACATTAATATCTATAACTTAATACTAATTGAGCATAAAGAATAAAATGAGTTGAGAACAAATACAAATAAAGATAAAAAAAAGGGGGGGAACTGAAAAAGCAACACAAATACAAAAGGTCGACAAACAGCGTTGTTTAAAAAAATAAGACATGGATTGACAATTGAGGGGTAAGGTAGGTTATAGGGAATTTATTAGGTAGTGTTTAGTTTTAATCTTAAACTGGTTGAGAGAGGTACAGTCTTTAACATGGTTGGGAACGTCATTACACATTCTGGGTCCCTTGATTTGTAGAGCATTTCTAGCCTGATTAAGTCGTACTCTTATCAAAATATCAAAATATCAAAACTGTATTTATTTCTGGTGTGGTGCTCATGGGTTCTGTTACAACCTTCAATGAAGCTTTTGAGGTCAGGATTGGCATTACAGTTCAGCATTTTATATATGTATAATACACAAGAGAGAATGTGCAGTGACTTAATATCTAACATATTCAGAGATTTGAGCAGGGGTACCGAGTGATGTCTGGGGCCAGAGTTGGATATTGTCCTAATAGCAGCTTTGTGTTGAGTAATTAGAGGACGTAAATAATTTTGGGTAGTAGAACCCCAAGCACAAATACCATAGTTGAGGTATGGATAGATGAGGGAATAATAGAGAGTAACCAGGGCTGGGCGGAGTACATAATATCTGATCTTAGAAAGAATGCCAACAGTTTTTGAAACTTTTTTTTTTATATATTTAGAATGTGTCCCTGGAAATTCAGCTTGTGATCAATGAGAACGCCAAGGAATTTTCCATCTAATTTGTTACAAATTTGGGTATTGTTTATTTTGAGATTTATTTGATTAGAGAATTTATTGCCAAACAGAATATAGAAAGTTTTGTCAATGTTAAGGGTGAGTTTGTTGGCAGTTAGCCAAAGATGGACTTTATTTAGCTCAGTATTTACTGTGGCATATTATTATATGCCATATTATTATATAATATGGCAGGAATATTATAAATATAGAATACTAGAAATATAGAATAGTGGCAAGAGGCGGAAATCAGTGGTTACAAATCGAGTAACTGGAAACTGGTGACATCTACCTGGGGCAACAAGAGGTCACCTGCATCGACTGGGGAGCAGCCTGCTACCTACGCTAAGTACCTACTATATACTTTGAACCAAACAACATACATAATATTACAAATATACGGTATACATATAATATTATAAATATTAAACATAAATATATATACATATAATTTTATAAAGAGTTAAAAGGACTGACATCAACAAGTGATCCATACAGTGAACCACAAATACAATACAATACATCAGACAATGGAGAGGTGTGGCGAATGTTCGGGAGCACTAGGAAAACGTCATGTAGGCGTTAAGTGTTGCATTTGTAACATAAGATTCCACCTGGGATGTACAGAAGTATCTCCAGGATGCACAAAAAGGCAAGGAGTTTTCTGGGTTTGCAAGAATGACAGATTAATGTTAGAGAACATAACTACACTGATGAAAAACATTCCCGAGTTACAGAGATTATCATTCACAGACAAGCTACCAGTGATATATGCGGACTGGGAAAAGACAACATTGGTTAACAACCAAAACCCAGGAACAGATAGTTTAGCGAACCACAGCAGTAATGTGGAGGAAGAGGGTATTGTAGTACAGGATAGCAGCAATATTGCAGAGCCAGGTAATATAAACGATGAGAGCAACAGTGAGACAGAGTGCATAAATGAAGGAATTGGGACGAAAAGCGGAGATGGCTCCAATAAAGAGGTAGAAAGACAGACACAGATATAAATACCTTGAAAACGCAAAACCGGAACACATTTGCAAATGCTACGCTAAAGGAATATGCAAATATGGAAAATTAGGAACAAAATGCCATTTTCTGCATCCTCGAAAATGCAGGAACATGTTGGCGAGGGGTACATGCCGGTTTGGAACAGGGTGTAGATACTTCCACCCCACATTATGTCAATCCTCAATTAGGGACAAAAAATTCTACAATCTTCAGTGTCCGGAATTCCACGTGAGAGGTACACAGCGTTATAGACGGGAAGATCAATATGACACTACTGACAATTTTTTAGAGGAAGGCAGAAACAGAGTAGAAAATATAAGAGGAACAGCCAGATGGAACCACTACAGGATTACAGAGGGGAAGGGAGATACCCACAAGACTGGAATACACATTACCAACGAATACACAGGTACTACACCACACAGTACCTAAGTACTGTATACTTAATAAGGGAGTACCTAAGCAATAGGAAACAGAGAGTTACAGTGAGGGGTGAGACCTCAGACTGGCGTGAAGTCACCAGTGGAGTCCCACAGGGCTCTGTACTTGGACCTATCCTGTTTCTGATATACGTAAACGATCTCCCAGAGGGTATAGACTCATTCCTCTCAATGTTTGCTGACGACGCCAAAATTATGAGAAGGATTAAGACAGAGGAGGACAGCTTGAGACTTCAAGAAGACCTGGACAAGCTGCAGGAATGGTCGAACAAATGGCTGTTAGAGTTTAACCCAAGCAAATGTAATGTAATGAAGATAGGGGTAGGAAGCAGGAGACCAGATACAAGGTATCATTTGGGAGATGAAATACTTCAAGAGTCAGAGAGAGAGAAAGACCTGGGGGTTGATATCACGCCAGACCTGTCCCCTGAAGCTCATATCAAGAGGATAACATCAGCAGCATATGCCAGGTTGGCTAACATAAGAACGGCCTTTAGAAACTTGTGTAAGGAATCTTTCAGAACATTATATACCACATATGTCAGACCAATCCTGGAGTATGCGGCTCCAGCATGGAGTCCCTATCTAGTCAAGCATAAGACTAAACTGGAAAAGGTTCAAAGGTTTGCCACCAGACTAGTACCCGAGCTGAGAGGTATGAGCTACGAGGAGCGACTGCAGGAATTAAACCTCACTTCGTTGGAAGACAGAAGAGTTAGGGGGGACATGATCACCACATTCAAGATTCTCAGGGGAATCGACAGGGTTGATAAAGACAGGCTGTTTAACACAAGGGGCACACGCACTAGGGGACACAGGTGGAAGCTGAGTGCCCAAATGAGCCACAGAGATATTAGAAAGAACTTTTTTAGTGTCAGAGTGGTTGACAAATGGAATGCATTAGGAAGCGATGTGGTGGAGGCTGACTCCATACACAGTTTCAAATGTAGATATGATAGAGCCCATTAGGCTCAGGAAACTGTACACCTGTTGATTGACGGTTGAGAGGCGGGACCAAAGAGCCAGAGCTCAACCCCCGCAAGCACAACTAGGTGAGTACAACTAGGTGAGTACACAACACCCGCCCCACTACAGAAACTGGACGAATCACTTCGGAAACAATACACCCTGGACGCAAACACAGTGGCCTCCTTACCGGAGCCTCAGATATTAACACCAAGTAAGGCAACCGACACTTCCACTACCACGATAACATCATTTATATTTGCCAACATTCAAGGTATAAAAACACGCAAATCCAACAAAGTTCACTTTATAGAGAGTCTCCTTCATGAGGCAAATGCAGTGTTTGCAGCCCTAACAGAAACCCACACAAAGGACTATCATGATGGTGAAATATGGATCTCGGAGTACAATCTTTTCAGATGTGATAGGAAACACCGGCTTCAGGGTGGGGTCAGCCTATACATCAAAGACACACTCATCTGTACTGAGCTGCTAAACACCTCAAATGATATGGTAGAAGTGCTGATAATCAAAATAGAGATCCTAAATGTAGTTATTGTCCTTGTATACAAGTCACCGGAGGCAAACCCTCAGCAGTTTAAAGACCAACTAATGAAAATAGAACACTGCTTGGAAAACCTCATAAATCCAGCTCCGAACATCATTCTGCTTGGGGACTTCAACCTACGGCACCTGAAATGGAAGCACCTGGCTAATACAGTAATATCAGAAAGAATACCAGGAAGTAGCCTTAATGAACAGGCACATGCAAATGACCTGCTACGGATGTGCGACAGGTTTGCCTTAAACCAGCAAATTGTAGAACCAACTAGGAAGGAGAACACGCTGGACCTCATTTTCACTAATAATGATGAATTGATCAGGAACATAATGATTACAAATACCTGTTACTCAGATCACAACTTAATTGAAGTTATGACAACCATGGGGAATAGACCTTCAAAACCAGTCCAGATTCCCGGTGGAGGAGATTTCAGCAAATTCAACTTCAACAATAAACAGATAAACTGGGAGCAAATAAACCAGGACTTCACAGAAATAAACTGGGAAGAACAGCTAGAAAATGCGAACCTGAACCAGTGCCTGGAAAAAATAAGCTCGGTAGCACTAGAAATATGTACAAACCGTATCCCCTAAGAAAAAAGAGGAAGAGACGCAGATTGGAACGAGAACGTCGTTCCCTATATAAGCGAAGAAAACGAATCGCGGAACAACTTGAGTCACACCCTATCTCAGGAACGGCGAAGAAGACTAGTA
>WNGS01169273.1:57905-68114 GCA_020271785.1 Procambarus virginalis
AACGTAGCTGCCGGAGGCGGCCATGGCGCTCATGCCTGAGAAGAGGAGAGGAGCGAACGAAGGAGGCTCCCCCACCCAAAAACGCAGGAAAAAACCTCGTGACTTCCCACAGCGAATTCCAGAACACCCAAGAGCAATGGGACACTGACTGGAGAATGATAAGAGCGAGAAGCGAAGCCCCCGAGACAAAATGACGCAGAACACCAGCATGTGTGCACATCGCCCGGAACCAAAACAAACTAACGGCGCATGTGCAAGACACTAAAAAGTAGCCCAACAGGTTGGGCTACACAGGTCCATCCTACTCGTCCGTCCAACAACAGAGCAGAAAAGTAGCTCAACGGGTCGTATCCCGAGTATTTTTGTTTGGGGAGTTCTATCCACTCGTTCGGCTTTTGATTGCAATTTTCACCAGAATAGGGGTTTGTTTTGGGATGCCTACCTTTCTGGGTGCCTAACCCGGTCCATGACAGACATAGAATGCTTCCAACCACACGGGGGTTTCTATAGGCCATTGCTCCCCCTTGCCTCTCTGAGGGGGCCAGGTTCTGGCTCGTGGTCCCTGGTAGGCCCATAATAACTCTGTACACATGACTGATGCCAATGTCTGACATTAGCATATCAGCCTGGTAAGCTCCGGGAAGCCGTAGGGGCTCCCCCAGAAAAACACACCATTTTAAATCATCTGTGTTTTGCTGTAGGCCAATTGTTGACAGTCTTCATGTTGTATATAAATGATTTGGAATTTAGAGTTCACAGCCACTGGCCTTTGAGAAGTTTACAGGGATTTAGCTCTGACTGTGACCTGGTCAAGGTGTACTCCCTGCATCCAAAGCCACAACATTAAATTTGATGAGAAAATCTGTAGGAGCCATGATAAGAATTTGAACCTATGCGCTGGGTATCACCAGACATGCTCTAGACAAAACTAGGCTATGCTCTAGACAATTAGTCGAGAGCATGTGTCTGAGAACTCCCAGCACATAAGTTCGAATCCTTATCACAGCTCTTATGGATTTTCTCATTGATGCATTACATTACTGTGATATGTCAAAAGCAACATTAAACAAGAAATAAATTACTTACACTTTCACACAAATGAACATCTGATAACCATAATCAAATTACAGTAATAATACACCATACCTTTATTTCCATAAGCTGATTGTGGAGTCTCCTAGTCTCCCTCTCCTCTGCCCGTAGTTTACAATTTAGCTGATTTATAATGACATTTTTGTCATGTAAATCAGTTTTCAATTTCTGTACTTCTTTTACAGCTTCTGTCATATTTTCTAATTTTTCTTGTTGCTCAGCCAGCTGATTCTTTAAATATGTGATTTCTGCATGTTGAATAAGTCCACGCTGTTCCTGCTCCACTTGACTTGCCTGTAGAGATAATGTTGACTAAACATATTTGCTGATTAAACATCACATTACAGTAATTTCAGGAAATTTATGGCTTTCAAATAAATGAATTCAATAAAGACTGACAGACATAAACATAATTCCAAATTCTTCAAACTATCTTAATCCTTAACCCTTGTTTTGCTAAGGGCTATTTGAGCTTTGTTATGAGCGCACAGCACTGCTGTTCAGTGTGTGACCACATCACCACCTAATAATGTCAAAATATATATATAATCTGTATTATTTAGCCATGATAGTAATATAGAAGAGCCCGAGTGTGATGATGACTGGGTACAATGTTCAAATATCAGTGAATCAATGCTGTTCACGATGTTCACAGCGCTAGCTACAGCACCACAGCATTATTTCGTCCATCTAGGAATCTTCAAACGACGTTTTAGGTTTCTTTTCAAAATAAACTTGTGGTTAATTATTCATTTACAGTAATTAATCACCTGGACTGTGGCTATAATTAGTGTTGTGCGTAGTATTGTGGAAGGAGGAATTTTGGTGAGGGAGGGAGGGAGAGAATTGAGGTACCCTCACTGTGTGGCAGCCACTCTTGTTTTGCTCACCATACTAGCTTCGTGGTTCGCTACGGGGAACACACATGTACATGGGTATATACAGTGTGTGTGTGTATATCACACAGCATCAGCAGTATGTTGAGAGGAGCTATTTTGGTGAGGAGGGTGACGTCATAATTGTAGCATCGTCTGCTGGCTGCTGTGTGATTTTTCATGCAGTGTATGATGGCCACTGTACTGTTTGGACACAATACCATCTTACTTGCATAGTTCTGGTAAATAAAACATGTAGATAGGTATATATAACATGTGTAAATAGTGTAATAAAAAAACCAGTATGGTGGGAGCATCAATGTTGGCGAATACAATGTTGGAGGAGTGAGGGAGGGCTGGCTGGGTGTGGATGCTCACACTCACGGTGTTCTGAATGTGTTGATGGTGAATGTATATAGTGTGTGACAGTGTATAGTGTGTACATATGTTGTAAATATACATAAATGAACATGAAACAATGGTGTGAATAACTGTATGATGGGAGGAGCAATGTCGGCGAATACAATGTTGGAGGAGTGAGGGAGGGCTGGCTGGGTATGACAGCTCACACTCGCCGTGTTCTGAATGTGTTGATGGTGAATGTATATAGTGTGTGACAGTGTATAGTCTGTAAATAGATTGTATATATATACATAAATGAGCATGATACATGGTAAATATGTGCAACATATTTGTAGTTTGTAACTTTTGAATTTAAGAGGAGCCGGTCGGCCAAGCGGACAGCACGCTGGACTTGTGATCCTGTGGTCCTGGGTTCGATCCCAGGCGCCGGCGAGAAACAATGGGCAGAGTTTCTTTCACCCTATGCCCCTGTTACCTAGCAGTAAAATAGGTACCTGGGTGTTAATCAGCTGTCACGGGCTGCTTCCTGGGGTTGGAGGCCTGGTCGAGGACCGGGCCGCGGGGACACTAAAGCCCCGAAATCATCTCAAGATAACTCAAGATATAACATATGTGTACACAAGTGTCATGCACATAACACAGTGTCCTCCAACAGTACGGATGTTTTACTGCCATAATATAATGAACGTGTTCATTATACATAGGATTAGCATGTAAAAACAAATAAAATGTATTTGGAACTGTGCGCAAAAAATGAACAAATATATATTCGCATCAACTCGCACGCCACGCCCCGGGTGTCCTACTGGCCCTGGGAGCGTACTTCACGGGCGAACGGGGAATGATAATGTCACGCGCCAACTTACGAACCCCATAGCAGCCAAAGTAAGTACAATTTCAATTTTTTTTTTACATACCCATACTGAAGAAAGGGTTTTTGACACTTTAAAAATACAAAAGAATTTTTTCCAGAAAATTTATTTCCTGCGGACTGGGGGGGGGGGGGTGTCATATTTAGAGGCAACGCAGTTAAGGGGTTAACCTGTTAATTTGTGTTCCCTAATCACAGGAAAAATATAAAAAACTAAGTGGCATATTTTGGCTGCAATAGGTCCTGGAAGTCTGGCAAAAAGAGAGGCGCTGACTCAGCAAGCATTGCGGAAGTTCTGCTTCGCCCCAGCTGTCAGGCTGGGGGTGCCACAAAGATATAATTACCTAATTATTTCAATGTCTCTGATTGAATTTTCTTCTTTTTTGCTCTAATATTATTCAATAGTATCCACTCGATTTAACTGCTTATATGGGGCTGTACCCTGGTCGTTATTTCCAGAGCTCCGGTATTTCCGAAGTTAAGTGTCGGCAATTTTTCAAGTAACATTCAGGTAAGATATATTTTATACAGACAACCACTTGGTCCACCACTCTAGTGCCTTCTACTGTGACGTCACAGATTCACGGCACATTGTTTTAATTTGTCATGAGACTGGGGTATTCATTCCGTGACTTTGTTGGACATATCTGCACAATCAAGAAAATCAATCAGGGCAGCATACTTGGCCCATACAATCAATCAGGGTAGCATACTTGGTCCATACAATCAATGAGGGCAGCATACTTGGCCCTCTCCTCTTTCTCATCTTCATTAATGACCTTCCAAATGCCTCCCAACACCTCAAACCTATTCTATTTGCTGACGACACAACCTTCATTTACTCCAGTCCTGACCCCCTAGCTCTAAATGCCTATACCTACCTTGAGTATACCTTGAGGTGCTTCCGGGGCTTAGCGTCCCCGCGGCCCGGTCATCGACCAGGCCTCCTGGTTGCTGGACTGATCAACCAGGCTGTTGGACGTGGCTGCTCGCAGCCTGACGTACGAGTCACAGCCTGGTTGATCAGGTATCCTTTGGAGGTGCTTATCCAGTTCTCTCTTGAACACTGTGAAGGGTTTTCCAGTTATGCCCCTTATGTGTAGCGGGAGCGTGTTGAACAGTCTCGGGCCCCTGATGTTGATGGAGTTCTCTCTCAGAGTACCAGTTGCACCTTCGTTTTTCAACGGGGGTATTCTGCACATCCTGCCATGTCTTCTGGTCTCATGTGATGTTATTTCTGTGTGCAGGTTTGGGACCAGCCCCTCTAATATTTTCCATGTGTAAATTATTATGTATCTCTCCCGCCTGCGCTCAAGGGAGTACAGATTTAGGCTCTTTAGTCGGTCCCAATAGTTTAGATGTTTTACCGAGTGGATTCTAGCAGTAAAGGATCTCTGCACGCTCTCCAGGTCAGCAATTTCTCCAGCTTTGAAAGGGGCTGTCATTGTGCAGCAGTACTCCACTCTAGAGAGCACAAGCGTTTTGAAAAGTATCATCATCGGTATAGCATCTCTAGTGTGAAAAGTTCTTGTTATCCAACCCGTCATTTTTCGTGCAGTTGTGACGGCCACTTTATTGTGTTCTTTAAAGGTAAGGTCTTCCGACATGAGTACACCCAAATCCTTTACATTGCCTTTTCGTGCTATGTTATGATTTGCCTGAGTTTTGTACGTGGTTTCCGTTTTTATATTTTCATTTTTTCCATAGCGCATGAGCTGGAACTTATCTTCGTTAAACACCATATTATTTTCTGTAGCCCATAGAAAGACCTGATCTACATCTGACTGGAGGTTTGCCATGTCCTCTATGTTGCCTACTCTCATGAAGATCCTGGTGTCACTGCAAAGGATGATACAGTGCTATAGGTTGTGTTCTTGTCTATGTCCGATATGAGGATGAGAAAAAGTACTGGGGCAAGCACAGTACCCTGGGGGACTGAGCTCTTAACGGTTGATGGGCTGGATTTTATTTTGTTGACTATTACACATTGGGTTCTGTTGGTCAGGAAATTGTAGATCCATCTGCCTATTTTTCCGGTAAATCCTTTTGAGCGCATTTTATGTGCAATAACACCATGGTCACATTTATCAAAAGCTTTTGCGAAATCTGTGTAAATTACATCAGCGTTTTGTTTGTCTTCCATAGCATCTAATGCCATATCATAGTGGTCCAGCAACTGCGACAGGGAAGAGTGCCCTGTTCTGAAACCATGTTGTCGGGGGTTATGGAGATGCTGTGCTTCCATGTATTTTGTGAGCTTACTTCTTAGCACTCTCTCAAAAATTTTAATGATGTGCGATGTTAACGCTATCGGTCTGTAATTTTTTGCCTCTGCCTTATTTCCTCCTTTATGAAGTGGTGCTATCTCTGCTGTTTTTAGTATATCAGGAATAACGCCAGTATCTAGACTTTGTCTCCACAGAATGTGGAGGGCCTGCGATAGTGGTTTTTTGCAGTTCTTGATGAATATGGAGTTCCAAGAATCCGGGCCTGGTGCAGAGTGCATAGGCATACTGTTTATGGCTTCTTCAAAGTCCAGGGGGGATAGGGTGACGTCTGATATATGATTTGATGTTGGTATCATATCCATGAAAAATTCATTTGGGTTACCGATCTTTAGTGCGTTTAATGGCTCGCTGAAAACAGAGTCGTACTGCTTCCTCAGTAGCTCGCTCATTTCTTTGTTGTCATCGGTGAAAGTTCCATCTTCCTTTCGCAGGGGCCCAATACTAGATGTGGTTTTCGATCTTGATTTTGCATAGGAGAAAAAATATTTTGGGTTTCTCTCTATTTTACTGATGGCCTTTTGCTCTCTTTGCCTCTCCTGCGTTTTGTATGATTCTTGTAGCTTGAGTTCAATTTTTCCTATTTCGCTACCTAGCCTTCTTCGCCGTTCCTGAGATAGGGTGTGACTCAAGTTGTTCCGCGATTCGTTTTCTTCGCTTATATAGGGAACGACGTTCTCGTTCCAATCTGCATCTCTTCCTCTTTTTTCTTAGGGGGATGCGGTTTGTACATATTTCTAGTGCTACTGAGCTTATTTTTTCCAGGCACTGGTTCAGGTTCGCATTTTCTAGCTGTTCTTCCCAGTTTATTTCTGTGAAGTCCTGGTTTATTTGCTCCCAGTTTATCTGTTTATTGTTGAAGTTGAATTTGCTGAAATCTCCTCCACCGGGAATCTGGACTGGTTTTGGAGGTCTATTCCCCATGGTTGTCATAACTTCAATTAAGTTGTGATCTGAGTAACAGGTATTTGTAATCATTATGTTCCTGATCAATTCATCATTATTAGTGAAAATGAGGTCCAGCGTGTTCTCCTTCCTAGTTGGTTCTACTATTTGCTGGTTTAAGGCAAACCTGTCGCACATCCGTAGCAGGTCATTTGCATGTGCCTGTTCATTAAGGCTACTTCCTGGTATTCTTTCTGATATTACTGTATTAGCCAGGTGCTTCCATTTCAGGTGCCGTAGGTTGAAGTCCCCAAGCAGAATGATGTTCGGAGCTGGATTTATGAGGTTTTCCAAGCAGTGTTCTATTTTCATTAGTTGGTCTTTAAACTGCTGAGGGTTTGCCTCCGGTGACTTATATACAAGGACAATAACTACATTTAGGATCTCTATTTTGATTATCAGCACTTCTACCATATCATTTGAGGTGTTTAGCAGCTCAGTACAGATGAGTGTGTCTTTGATGTATAGGCTGACCCCACCCTGAAGCCGGTGTTTCCTATCACATCTGAAAAGATTGTACTCTGAGATCCATATTTCACCATCATGATAGTCCTTTGTGTGGGTTTCTGTTAGGGCTGCAAACACTGCATTTGCCTCATGAAGGAGACCCTCTATAAAGTGAACTTTGTTGGATTTGCGTGTTTTTATACCTTGAATGTTGGCAAATATAAATGATGTTATCGTGGTAGTGGAAGTGCCGGTTGCCTTACTTGGTGTTAATATCTGAGGCTCCGGTAAGGAGGCCACTGTGTTTGCGTCCAGGGTGTATTGTTTCCGAAGTGATTCGTCCAGTTTCGGTAGTGGGGCGGGTGTTGTGTGGTGTAGTACCTGTGTATTCGTTGGTAATGTGTATTCCAGTCTTGTGGGTATCTCCCTTCCCCTCTGTAATCCTGTAGTGGTTCCATCTGGCTGTTCCTCTCTCTTATATTTTCTACTCTGTTTCTGCCTTCCTCTAAAAAATTGTCAGTAGTGTCATATTGATCTTCCCGTCTATAACGCTGTGTACCTCTCACGTGGAATTCCGGACACTGAAGATTGTAGCATTTTTTGTCCCTAATTGAGGATTGACATAATGTGGGGTGGAAGTATCTACACCCTGTTCCAAACCGGCATGTACCCCTCGCCAACATGTTCCTGCATTTTCGAGGATGCAGAAAATGGCATTTTGTTCCTAATTTTCCATATTTGCATATTCCTTTAGCGTAGCATTTGCAAATGTGTTCCGGTTTTGCGTTTTTCAAGGTATTTATATCTGTGTCTGTCTTGTCTACCTCTTTATTGGAGCCATCTCCGCTTTTCGTCCCAATTCCTTCATTTATGCACTCTGTCTCACTGTTGCTCTCATCGTTTATATTACCTGGCTCTGCAATATTGCTGCTATCCTGTACTACAATACCCTCTTCCTCCACATTACTGCTGTGGTTCGCTAAACTATCTGTTCCTGGGTTTTGGTTGTTAACCAATGTTGTCTTTTCCCAGTCCGCATATATCACTGGTAGCTTGTCTGTGAATGATAATCTCTGTAACTCGGGAATGTTTTTCATCAGTGTAGTTATGTTCTCTAACATTAATCTGTCATTCTTGCAAACCCAGAAAACTCCTTGCCTTTTTGTGCATCCTGGAGATACTTCTGTACATCCCAGGTGGAATCTTATGTTACAAATGCAACACTTAACGCCTACATGACGTTTTCCTAGTGCTCCCGAACATTCGCCACACCTCTCCATTGTCTGATGTATTGTATTGTATTTGTGGTTCACTGTATGGATCACTTGTTGATGTCAGTCCTTTTAACTCTTTATAAAATTATATGTATATATATTTATATGTTTAATATTTATAATATTATATGTATACCGTATATTTGTAATATTATGTATGTTGTTTGGTTCAAAGTATATAGTAGGTACTTAGCGTAGGTAGCAGGCTGCTCCCCAGTCGATGCAGGTGACCTCTTGTTGCCCCAGGTAGATGTCACCAGTTTCCAGTTACTCGATTTGTAACCACTGATTTCCGCCTCTTGCCACTATTCTATATTTCTAGTATTCTATATTTATAATATTCCTGCCATATTATAATTGCCATATTATATAATAATATGGCATATAATAATATGCCACAGTAAATACTGAGCTAAATAAAGTCCATCTTTGGCTAACTGCCAACAAACTCACCCTTAACATTGACAAAACTTTCTATATTCTGTTTGGCAATAAATTCTCTAATCAAATAAATCTCAAAATAAACAATACCCAAATTTGTAACAAATTAGATGGAAAATTCCTTGGCGTTCTCATTGATCACAAGCTGAATTTCCAGGGACACATTCTAAATATATCAAAAAAAAAGTTTCAAAAACTGTTGGCATTCTTTCTAAGATCAGATATTATGTACTCCGCCCAGCCCTGGTTACTCTCTATTATTCCCTCATCTATCCATACCTCAACTATGGTATTTGTGCTTGGGGTTCTACTACCCAAAATTATTTACGTCCTCTAATTACTCAACACAAAGCTGCTATTAGGACAATATCCAACTCTGGCCCCAGACATCACTCGGTACCCCTACTCAAATCTCTGAATATGTTAGATATTAAGTCACTGCACATTCTCTCTTGTGTATTATACATATATAAAATGCTGAACTGTAATGCCAATCCTGACCTCAAAAGCTTCATTGAAGGTTGTAACAGAACCCATGAGCACCACACCAGAAATAAATACAGTTTTGATATTTTGATATTTTGATAAGAGTACGACTTAATCAGACTAGAAATGCTCTACAAATCAAGGGACCCAGAATGTGGAATGACGTTCCCAACCATGTTAAAGACTGTACCTCTCTCAACCAGTTTAAGATTAAAACTAAACACTACCTAATAAATTCCCTATAACCTACCTTACCCCTCAATTGTCAATCCATGTCTGTTATTTTTTTAAACAACGCTGTTTGTCGACCTTTTGTATTTGTGTTGCTTTTTCAGTTCCCCCCTTTTTTTATCTTTATTTGTATTTGTTCTCAACTCATTTTATTCTTTATGCTCAATTAGTATTAAGTTATAGATATTAATGTTTTTCCTGCCCGAAACGCATTGCGTAATAGTGGCTTTAGGCATTGTATGCACTAGCTCTATCTATAAATCGACCCATTAATGTGACATCCCTTGTATGTACCTTACCTGAATAAACATATTTATATTTATTTATCTGTGCACCATGTTGGCTTCAAATGCACTCATTGTGTCAGTGATGGCTGACTGGTGGGTGGAGGGGCAGGCAGGCAGGGATGGAGAGGCTGAAATGTAGGCAGGCAGGCAGGGAGAGGCTGGGAGGTTGGCAGGGAGGGAGAGGCAAGGAGGGAGGCATGCAGGCAGAGGCTGGGTGGTTGGCAGGGAGGAAGCAGGCAGAGGGTGGTGTCACGTTCATAGAAAACGGCACCATCCGCTTGTATGCGCTGCGGTTCAGACGCCAGCAGTAAGAAGGTAAACAAGAAAGCATACAGGACGCCCACCTTCTTGGAAGCTGTTAGTCATGTATCAGTTTAAGTATTAAAGTCACCAAGCAATGGCTTTATGTTAACCCTACAACCAAGACTTCCTCAGCAACACACAATACGACAGGAAGGTGGTAGGCAGGGAGGGAGGCAGGCAGCAGAGGCTGGGTGGTAGGCAGGGAGGGAGGAGGATGGATGGATGGAAAATTGGAGGGATGGATTGATTGAGCGATGGATGTCGAGTTGAAGCAGAGACAGCATGTTTATGGGGGAGAAGGGGTAGGAG
>WNGS01169278.1:1481-12988 GCA_020271785.1 Procambarus virginalis
TTTCTGCTGAACTTACTGGATCCGAAGAGGATCCAGTATGGATGGATCTCCCTCCCTACCGAAGAGGGAGAATGGTCTATTGACATAGCTCGAGTGCATAGGGGGGAGTTGTGTAAACCCTGGTTTGTGCCTCGGAGAGGCTGCAGGATCCAGTAAGTTCAGGAGAACTTCGGTTTCAACTCCTTTTGAGCATGTCGTAGCTCAGTCGATTAAGGTAGCGTCTGGGATGCTCTCGGACGCAGCTTCAAATTCTCGTCACGCCCCTTGTGGATTTGTTCATTGATGCATCACGCAATTGTGATTTCTGTGTGTGCTGGCCTAGTCCATGAACCAGAGTTGAGTAAATATCTTACAGGTGGTAAATAAAAAAAAATAAATAAACATACCTAACCATGATTGCTTTTACTATGATAAAGTTAGGGAGAAGGATTTAAGGGGCCAATAGACAGTTTTTAAAAGTTGTTCAATGTAAACAAATTTTTTTTGACTAGTTGCATGTGAAAGGGGCTGCAATTGTTCTGTTTCAGTACTGTAGCCTAAATAGAAAGGGATATTTTTTTTTTCAACGAATATTACACATTGCCAAGTGAGTTCAAACCTTTCACCTTTTCAGATATAATCATTCTATGACTCTTTTCTGACACATTAGCATATATAAAGGATCTGAAGTCGGGAATTTTCCAAAACATCTTTAGTTTTCCTAATACAAATACTCAAAGTTCCCCCAAAAAATTATGCAAATATGTCATGTTTATTGCTATTATAAAATTAATAAATGAACTTAGGGAAACAAAACAGCTTCAGATTTAGAGACATAAACTTTACATATAAGGTGTAAGTTTCATGTAAATTAAATAAAAATGAAAGAGTTTGAAGTCGTTTATGTTACTTGAGAAATAAATAATTAAATATAAAGTCTAAGGTGCTGCCATCTGTGCCTGAGGTTGACATCAACAAATTTTCTCCAAAATTGGCACCCTTACAGATAGGCTTACGTGCAGTCAGGTGTATAAGTTTCACGCAAATCGTTCGATAAAACAAATAAGAAAAAAAAATATAAAATAAATAAAATAAATAATTTATTTTCTTAACTACTTTTTTTAATAAAAATAATTATAATTTGTTTTTAATATATTGCTTTAGGATAGTTGAGAGTCATAGACAGGATTTCAGTTGACACTTGTGTTTGATAATCGTTTTTGACCATTTTGGAAAACTTTTGACACATAATTCATATTTTTTTCCTCGCTTCCTATTTATTCTATGATGCTGAGACGTGGACCAGATGAAACCCTTTTCATATACAACTCGTCAACAAGCTTGATTGAAATCGAACGAGTTTTCATTTATTGTATTAAACTCCCACTTGGCCCATTAAGATCTTATGAAATTACGCCTGAGCTCACCGCCCGTCCTATCATAGCCGAAAACCTACCCACAACCAACCTCTTACTGAATTTGCTAATAGTCAGATACAATTGTTTAAAAAGTGGATTCGCTCGGCTAAATCTGAGAAGGTGGAGGCGCTCAAGAATTTAATGGTAGTCGACAGTTTATATTGGACATGTCATAACCGGTGGCACAGTACTTAATAGAGAGGAAGAAGATAAATACTAATCTTGATGATTTGGTTAAACTGGCAGAAGACTACCCAGTTGGCCGACAAAATGTCCAATAAAAATACTTTTATTTCTAATGTTAACAAACGTTATACACACAGCTAGTCCAGACCAGCCCAGCTTAATCACATTTCTGTTATGCCATCTCTTTCAGACAAAACTAACTAGGGTAAATTGTCTAACCCCATGGCACCTAAGTAGTAATGGTCTGCACTCCCCAAAGAGCGGGTCCTCTTGTGGCCATTGTAAACACATAAACCATATGTTACAGTATCGACACCGTCGCTGGAGTATGGTGTGGCGATTTCAGCGCCATCAATGGGTCTGCACTCCAACTAACCGGTATTGGGGACTATGCAGACAACGCCATCTGTTGGTGGTATCGGTGAAAGGCTCCGGTTTTCTGCCCCAGTTAGAAGAGGAAGTCGATAATGATGACCTCTGGTGGGTTGTGTATCGAGATAAACACCATCTAGGTTGTGGTTACAATTTCAATTCCCCGGTGGAAGGGTGTTATCCTAGGGTCACCCAGTGTACTGTCTATCTAACTAATGACTTTTTATGTCCATAGAGGTGACATATGGAGGCAATTGTGCAGTGGAGGTTAGTTCACATTGGCAGTCCAAGAAATCTTGACTTTGTCCCGTGAGAAGACTAATTGGCCGCCGTCGGTTACAGCTGTGTGTTAGCTGCTGATGTATGAAGTGTTGTATGGACCGACGTACCTGGGATTGGCCAGTAAGAGTTAAGAGACGACAGTAGTGCATCTGTTGAGAAGTGCTGCTAGCGAGCGGTTAGAGACTGATGATAACTGCCGATGTATTGTGTCCTGCATGAGAGATACTATTGTAAGTAGGTGTAGTGATATTTTACTGTATGTATAGTGGTGAAGGTGTTAATATATTGGTGAAGTTAATTGTGTATTGCTTATCCCCCTCTTCTCATTCAGTGCACTACTACTTGACACGGCCGATTCTTGATAGCTTGCCACTGACTTGGGGTTGGATGTAGAAGAAGAGGTTATAACAACAAGAACCCGGTTACTGGCTCAAGCTGGCCGTAACACCATACCACAAGCTGCTGTTGGCAATTGTAACTAGAAAAAAGACCAAAGGCTCCTATTAAAGGGTTGCAAACCTCTGAAGTGTTAGAGAATAAGACCCCAAAACCCAAGTGGTTGGACCACCTTACTTCATTTTTTTTGTGAGTGGAAACTTCTTTATAAAATGGCTCTTCCTTGAAAGATATGATGATCTTCAGACACCGGCTCCATCTTGACTTTGATTTTGGAGAGGGCTGTGCAAGATGCTTGCACTCAAGATCATAGAGAGGTAGTACTAGTCGAGGGTGTTACCAGTGATATACAGCCAATACCCTTCTGGTTGTATAGTAATCCTTGAATCTGATTTCCACAAGGGTATTTGTACAGTCCGAGTCAACACTTACATACCCTTCCCTAATGTTGATAAAATATTGGAAAACGATTTAGCAGGGGGCAGTATAGGTTGGTCCCAGACAGCAAAATATGTTGCCTTCCCCGAAGATTTCCTGGAACATATCCGCCATACAAGATAATGTGGTGTACCCTGTGTGCATGGTGACCAGGTCTATGGGTGATAATGTAAAAGGCTGTCATTAATCCCAAGGCCATGAGGAACTTTACGAGGTGGTGAAAACCAAGTGGACCTTGCGGATACTTGCATGGCCAGAATCGATGACGAGGCCGTGAACACAGTGGAGAGTCTACCTTCACTCCTCTGGAGAGGATGAGGAGGAGAACACTGCTGGGACATCTGCATGGTATCCGAACAAGGCATGGAAAGCCACTTTCAGAGAACTGCAGAAGGCTGTCCCTAGTCCTGTACAATGTCATGATAAAGCTCTCTCTCAGGAGTAGATAGTAGATACAGCATCCAGCTGCTGTTACAAAGATAAGTTTTTGATGAGGAAATGGAGACCACAGTGACCCATTTGGAGACCACATTTGACCCCTTGTCAAATGATTGGGAGGTAGTGCACCAGGTAGTGCTGTCTGTCTACTATCTACCGACTGAAGGTGTTGACAGCGGCTCATGATGATCCATTGGTTGGGGGGGGGGGGGACATCAAGGTGAACCACATCACTTATAACAAAATTAGTAGGCATTTATATTGGCCCAAGCTGAAAAGCGATCTGGTAAAATGTTTAAATTTTTTGTGTGATGTATCAAAACTATTGGGAAACCATACCAGACAACACCTATGGACTATTGCAGTGCTGGAGGAACCTTTATTTCATATGGTAGTGGACTGTGTTGGTCTATTACCTACAACTACGGTGGTAATAATTACCTAATCCCAGTTTCCCAGAGGTATTCGTTGTAAGGAACATACAAGCAAAAACTGTACTTGGTCATATGCTGCAATTTTTTTCCAAGTTTTGATTGCCTCGGGTCATTCAAACTGTCAGTTACGGTAACTAAGTCTGATAATTTTGAGCAATTTTGTAAGGACAAAAGAATGACTTATTAGGTATCTAGCCCATATCGTCCTCAAAATCAAGGGATGGTTGAGTGGTTCCATCAAACTTTGAAGCAGATGCTTAAGATCCTGTGAACGTTCTAACAGGGCTTGGGATGAGAACTTGCCATATGTTTTATTTGCTGCTCGAGAGGGGTTACAGAGTTTACAGAGTTGTTCTCTTTTTGAATTGGTCTTTGGCTATATGGTCTATGGACCCTTGCAAATGTTACAGAAGAAAATGTTAGCCAAAGTTTCGGCATACATTGCTCAACACCAACAGAGACTCCATGATAGTAAGACAACTGCGTTAAAACATCTAGAGAAGGTCCAAGCTAGCATGAAGGAGCGAAACAATGCTAAGGCTAAGTATGAGGGTATTTAAGCCTGGTGACTATGTCCTCGTATTAAGCCTCGATTGGGAAGTACTATTTCACAAGTACGAAGGCCCATGTATAGTGGCAGAAAAGGTTGGGGACCTCATGTACAAAATCAGGTACTCGGACAAACGTAACCAGGTGATGCTTGTGCACTTAAATCATCTGAAGAGGTTTCAGGGCCCCATGCCAGTCGCTCTAATCAATATTTCCTTTTCCAGTTGTGAGGGAATGGTTCACCAGCTCACTTACATTAGTGCTCTTATGCCTGTGGGAAGCCAGTACACTTGTTAAGTGTGCGGACTTAAGTTTGGTAACCAGCAACCGAAACTTCTAGTGTTTGGGCTCATGGTGAGAGCCCCAGTCATCAGCAGTCCAGAAATGTTATCCTGGCCGGGGTAGCATGTCTGTGAACAGAGATTGAGCCGATAGCATCATCTCATTGTATGGCTTGGGCGAGACTCTAGTTTGCGCGGGAAACAGCTAGGCCGCAGGCGTGGGTGAGCTGTGGGCCTCCTGCGCGCTAGCCACTTGAGTCGTCGTCATGGAAACAGCCGCCATCTTAGTAAACATCTTGAGCCGCCATGTTGGTCGGCCACCTTGGAGTTGCCCTAGGGGCCTTGCTACACCGTCGCTGATTGGATGAGAGGGGTAGGCCGCTGTATGCCTTCCTCTCATTGGTTATTTCGAGGGGGACGCGCGAATCGCCTGGGTAAGCATCATTCTGAACATAGCTACCACTCTGTCAAGACGCTTCCTGTACTCAATTCGGCCAAATTGAGTATAGTGTGTCGTGGTAGCTTAACTACTCGGCTGCTTCACCTCCTGCTTCATCTACTACAGCAGTCGTCACAGAATCCGGCCGAAGTCGTCTCTTGGAGGGGAGAAAGACATTGTGAACAGTGAGTGGATAGAGATCTTGTGGTCTGGGATCGTGGGGTAATGTGCAAACGAGCAGTAACAGACTCGTAGATCCCATACCAGTGATGATTAGACTTGCTAGTGCTCTGTAGCAGTCGATGGTACTGGGGAAATAAGTGTTAGTGCTTTAAGGCAGATTTCCCATGTTTGTGTAAGCGCTATCGTTGTGCGTGTCACCTGGGTACGAACGCTCCATTTCACCGGTGGGTCGAGGGTGCGAAACAAGCCGTGTTTTGAGTGGGGAGGGTTCGAGTGCGTGCCAAGTGTACGAAATATACCGCTGAGGTACCAACCAGCCCGCCTACCACAACTGCGAGCCAGCCACCCATAGCAGGGTGCCTGCATGTATGGGAATGGTGTGTGTAAGCCGGCAGTATGAATGTAAGTACCTATATGTGTATTTCTGGTGATTAGTAGTCTCTAAAGCTTGAATTCGAAAGTCAAGTGTTCCGTCACATTGTCACGTAGCACCTGGGAGGTGAAGTGAAGTGTGGACGAGGAGAAAATCACCCTTGTTGTCATCTTGTCAGTCCAGAGGGACTTATGTCTCGTGTACACAGACGTACAGAGTGTGTGTGTGTGTGTGTGTGTGTGTGTGTGTGTGTGGGTACACACGGGAGCAGAGTATACATAGATTAGCCAAGGACAGAGAAGATGTCCATGTAATAATTATATTATTTCATTGTGGTAATTAAATCATTCTTCATCGTCCGTGGGACGGAGTGATATCAATTCATGTGTAGTCTTGCAGGTGTGGAATTTCAACACTGAGCGCTCAGGTATGTGGTAACCGTCAGTGATTCCTGGCAATGATTATTGTGGAGTGTACCACAGTGTGGTTTTAATTTCTTGTATTGTTCCCAGGGCCATGGCAAGTGGATTTATATATATTATAATATATATATATATATATATATAATATATATATATATATATATATATATATGCAAACAAGCCTGAATGGTCCCCAGGACTAGATACAACTGAAAACTCACACCCCAGAAGTGACTCGAACCCATACTGCCAGGAGCAACGCAACTGGTATGTACAGGGACGCCTTAAACCACTTGACCATCACGAACCGGACATAAGGAAGTGAGTACAGAACTTCGGTTTCAACTCCTTTTGACATGTCGTAGCTCAGTCGATTAAGACAGCGTCTGGGATGCTCTCGGACGCAGGGTTCGGATCCTCGTCAGGGCTTTGTGGATTTGTTCATTTGATGCATCACGCAATTGTGATTTCTGTGTGTAATGTAGTAAGGGCGAAGAGGGAGAACAGCCTAGGACATAGCTGGAGTGCATGGGGGGAGTTGTGTAAAATCCTGGTTTGTGCCTTGGAGAGGCTGCAGGATCCAGTAAGTTTAGTAGAACGTCAGTTTCAACTCCTTTGACCATGTCGTTGCTCAGTCGATAAAGCAGCGCTTGGGATGCTCTAGGGTGCAGGTTCAAATCCTCGTCATGGCCCTTGGATTGACTAGGCCAGCCTCTGAAAAGGTTAAAAAGGTCTTTCAGGGTCTGACTTGGAAAATCCTTGCAAATTTGGTTTATTCCTATAAGGCATGGTGTTTGAATTCCCTGTAAAGCCTTTATCAGTTCTTTGCTCAAGCTTGAGCAAAGCAAGCCTTTGCTCCTCCACTCTTAATTCTACTATCTTTAACTGAATTTCCAGCTCTTCATAGATGCACTTTCTGGTTGACTGGGTTTTGAAAACGCTATATCACTAGGAATAGTTCTATTTCAACACAGTGGTGTAAATTTGATTGACAAATTTCCATGTTTTATCATCTGTGGTCAAATCTAGACCAAACTCATTTCCAGCAACACTAATAGATTTTTGTTGAGTTTTTAATGTCAACCACTGAGGGTTATTTGCCAGTTCTTGCATTCTAGGCCTTCTTGAGGTTATCTTTAGATAATTTCGGGGCTTAGTATCCCGCGGCCCTATCCTCGGCCAGGCCTCCACCCCAAGGAAGCAGCCGTAGCAGCTGTCTAACTCCCAGTACATATTTACTGCTAGGTAACAGGGGGCACCAGCGTAAAAGAAACATTTTGATCATTTGTCTCCGCCTCCACCGGGGATCGAACCGGAACTTCAGGACTACGAATCCGAAGCGCTGTCCACTCAGCTGTCAGGCGCCCACTCCATCACTAATTTATTCTAAGTTCACAAGAAATAAATAAAAACAAAAAAATTCTGGCCATACTAAGCAAGAGCAACGCTTACTCAATCGTGAACACGAGTCCAGTTTGATGTCCAGTCTATCTTGAGGTTATCTTGAGATGATTTCGGGGCTTTTAGTGTCCCGCGGCCCAGTCCTCGACCAGGCCTCCACCCCAGGAAGCAGCCCGTGACAGCTGACTAACACCCAGGTACCTATTTTACTGCTAGGTAACAGGGGCATAGGGTGAAAGAAACTCTGTCCATTGTTTCTCGCCGGCGCCTGGGATCGAACCCAGGACCACAGGATCACAAGTCCAGCGTGCTGTCCGCTCGGCCGACCGGCTCCCAGTCAGTGTAAGATGTACTCCTTCGCAAGTTGAACTTGACCCCTAGGCTATTTCACACAACCTTGTATCTAGGAGGGTGAAATAATGATTCCGGCACTCAAAACTAAAGATTTACAATTATGCATATACTATCATGTCCCACACAAGCCAACCACTTGTTACAAAAGTGGGTGCTCTGTAGGGTCAATGTTTAAGATAAGGGAGTAAGAACTACTAGGGTTAGGTCTCAGTAGTTCCCGGCCCCCCAGGGAAACAATTGCAAGTAAAAGAAATGGAAGGCTAAATATGGTCTGTGATCTCGCGTTGAACGCCTGCGTGTTCAACGAACGTTGCACATGTAGTGGGTAAACCTCCTATTATGAATTATCCTAATATAATTGATTAACCCTACCCCCCTAAGTACTACAAACAAAACTTACCACCTCGACTTTCTTAATATCCAAATACCAACACATGGTCACTAGTCAGTGCAATGATCTAACACTTGAAATTCAATCTATTCGACTAGGACAAACAGAAGTTACAGTTAGAACAACTAATGGCACGTTAACAAATACATAGGTACTTATCTTGTTATTTAAAGAATAAAGATAGAAGAGAATGGAAGGAGGTAAGAAAAGAGAGCCCTCAGCACTATGTTCACCCTGTAGGTCAGTAGAGTCGAGAAAAGTGTCTCCCTCTCCATGCAGTTCGCTTCCTAATGATTTAACTGATCGTAAATTAATATTTACTTATCCTCTAATACCAATTTTACTTTACCACTAATCAGTTCTAAGCATAACTAACCTCTTAGCTTTACAATACAGTAACATTATTTTATCTCAGAAAATACCAATTTTATTAGGACTAAGGTATTTTGTAGGATTAAGTACTACATAGTTTTTTTTATTTATATTTTTACATGCAAGCATGCTTATAAGTACAATAAAAACAAACAAATGCAACAAACAGAACAATAAAGCACAAACGTGCAAAAACATAAAGGACACATGTACATAAACACAAAAAAACGCCGGCCGGAAGGGCCGACCACAAAACAACAATAATTTCAAAACAAATTACAATAATTACAATAATTACAAAACAAATTACAACAATAATTACAAACAAAATTACAACAATGAAGACAAACATAGCGGAATGCAACACAGAAATGACTCCAAAACAGTAAATAAACAGAACAAGGCTACCAGCACCGCAAACACACACGGAGAGGCGCCAACATAAAACGAAAAAGAACAATAATAATAATAATAACAATAATAATAAGAAAGGAATACAAGTATACAACAAACTGGCAAACCACGACAAAAGCATACACCCAGACCGAGCCACGCCAACAGCCTGAAGGGCACTCAGCACTACACAAACAAGTGGACAAACAACATCATAAAACCAGAGAATCCACAAAACGTAAGAAAAGAACATGCCGTCCACAACCAGACACACACACAACCAACCAAACCCCGGACCTCACTGGAACCGGACACATACACACACTACACACACTTCACACAAATAAACCCACAACCACAAACTGGAGCACGCAGGGACCGGGAAACAAAACCCGCCCCACCAAAACACACCGACCCACACCACACAACCATGCACACTAATGGAAACAACCCACAACCCACAATACATAAAGGAATCATTGGTTATGCAAAAATATCTCCTCGACAGGAAGATACTTATCAGGGAACGACTCCCAAGGAAACTTTTCTTATAGGCCTCCCAAATCAAATACTCCCTGTCGGTGGGGAACGACCCCCAGCCGCCGCGGGCCCGGCATAAACTCTGGAATCTCCAGATCAGGCGGAAACGGCCAGTCCGAAGTTCAAAGGCACAAGTCGCATAACGAGGCTGGGGAGCGCAAGCCACGCCCTCCGATGTAGCAGACGACACCGATGAAGCGTACGAGGGCTGCCGAGACGGCCGCGTCGCCGGACGCACAGGAGCAGGGGACAAGCAACGAGAAGGCAATGCCTCCACCGAGACCGCAGGAGACACTGAAGAGATGGCCGTAGATGGAAGAGGCGTCGAAACCGCAGTCGATGAAGCGGGGACCGAGGCAGGGGTCACAGAATCTCCAGAGCGAGCAGTCTTTTCAACAGCATCACCAGGCCACCCCGCTCACCACGGACCTCAGCAGGGGGGTACCACCCCCCACGAAGAACCGGAGCAATTCGAGGCAGGCAATGCACCCGAAGCAGGAACCGCAGACACCATATCTGAAGTGGAGGCCGAAATACCGGCACAGGCATCCTCTGGCAAATGCACCTCCACCGTCACCGTAGCACGCAACGCAACCGGAGCCACCCCTCCGTCGCCGGCAGACTCACAAGCGTCGAAATCGCCAACGTCTGCCCATGCAGACGACGAACGCCGGGAACGCTTAGGCTCGGGCCACACATCATCAGACCCGGAGGCCGACTCAGACACACGCGCAACACAAGCCGTGCGAACCGACGCACGCCGCAGTACTGCAGCATCCCCAACCACATGGGGCACCAGGCCAGACACGGGAGGAAGCGCCGGATCCACCCCATCACCCAGCATAGCCGGAACAGACGGCGAGGGTGCAGGGACAGGGTCAGATGCAGCAGAGGAAGACGGGGGATTCGAGCAGAAGGCAGGCTGAAGAACCCCAGAGACACTAGTTGGAGCAGGACGATCACCAGGCGATGACACAACCTCCGGAGGAGAAGCCACCACCACAGGGGGTGCACCAGGCGACACAGGGGGGCACATCCGCGGCGGAGAGTCGTCCATATCCACAGAACCTCCTCCACAGGAAGTGGTGGAAAATCCTCCTCACTGAAGAGGTTCACGGGTGCAGCGGCCAGCGCAGAACAGTCAGCAGCCTGATGGCCCAACAGGCCACAACGATAACACGTCCGAGGCTGGCGGGCATAAAACACACGAACGGTGCAACCCATCAGACGCACAGAGGCCGGAGAGTCGTCCATATCCACAGAACCCTCCTCCACAGGAAGTGGTGGAAAATCCTCCTCACTGAAGAGGTTCACGGTGCAGCGGCCGGCGCAGAACAGTCAGCAGCCTGATGGCCCAACAGGCCACAACGATAACACGTCCGAGGCTGGCGGGCATAAAACACACGAACGGTGCAACCATCAGACGCACAGAGGACGGAATATTCTCCGGAGCCTCATGCCCAGGGTGCGAATGTTCGTCCTCACACCTTAGTGGGCTCGAAGATACCACATTCACCCGCACACTAACCACTGTGCCAAAACGGCCGAAGTACCGCCGGAGCAGACCTTCCGGAAACTTCAAGGAGCCCATAAACGCTGACGTAGGTGAGGGCACCACTCCGATCAGAGATTGAAAACAGTGCCCGCACCATCGGCAGGGGTAATGTCCGCCCTCTCGTAACGATGGAGAAAGTCGCGATATGCCAACTCCGCAGTGAACTTTACTATTACTCGACGTGCCGCACCAGCTCGACTCCGTAAATGTCAATCACAGGAACATTCAGCATATCACACACCGCGCTAACTCCGGATACCCAGCCGGCCGGAAAATTCGAAGCCCACAGACTGAGCCCGCAGTATTGGTGG
>WNGS01169279.1:8172-18295 GCA_020271785.1 Procambarus virginalis
TAATTACGTGTACAGGCCGACTAGAGCCTGGTGGCACGGCAATCGCGCCTTAGTTTACCAGAACCTTGCGCCCATGACTATCCCGCCTGAATTTTCCACAAGGATTTATGTGTTTTTTTTGTCAAATTTTTGGCCATTTGAGCATAAACGTTATTATAAATCTCGCCATGGGTCTCAAGAAAGCCAGTGGTAAGGTTCAACCTAAGAAAATAGTGCGGTGTTTCGGGCGATCGAGCTGCAACACTGAAAACTGTATACTCTTTTCACTGTCCTGACATTAATTTTCGATGTACGTATTTTATTTTTGTACTAATGTGTTCGCAAAAGAATGTTCTAGAAGAACATACGTATAAAATGTCACACAAGGATGTGTTAGACCGGCACCAATTAAAAAACTACGTCGATTTCACTTGCCGTGTCAACAATACAATGGTCGTACCTCGATGGTGCAATACTATGCCATTCTCCCAAATACAGTAGGCTATGCGGCTATTAGAGAAAACGGAAATTTTATGGCGAACATTTTCAAACTATCCCAAAGTCGATCGCATAACAAATAGAGTTTATAGAAATATTTTTCTTGTGACTCCTCAGCGAGCCCGCTGTGCGACCTCAACACAAAAAAGTATTTACCTAAGTGTAATTACCTAAGTGTAGTTACAGGATGAGAGCTACGCTCGTGGTGTCCCGTCTTCCCAGCACTCTTTGTCATATAACGCTTTGAAACTACTGACGGTCTTGGCCTCCACCACCTTCTCACTTAACTTGTTCCAACCGTCTACCACTCTGTTTACAAAACTGAATTTTCGTATATTTCTCCGGCAGCTTTGTTTCGTTAGTTTAAATCTATGACCTCTTGTTCTTGAAGTTCCGGGTCTCAGGAATTCTTCCCTATCAATTTTATCGATTCCTGTTACTATTTTGAATGTAGTGTTCATATCACCTCTTTTTCTTCTATCTTCTAGCTCTTGTCCTTCAGTTCTGGGAGCCACTTAGTGCCATGTCGTTGTACCTTTTCCAGTTTGTTGATGTGCTTCTTAAGATATGGGCACCATACAACCGCTGCATATTCCAGCTTTGGTCTAATAAAAGTCGTGAACAATTTCTTTAGTATTTCTCCATCCATGTATTTAAAAGCAATTCTGAAGTTAGAAAGTGTAGCATAGGCTCCTCGCACAATGTTCTTAATGTGGTCCTCAGGTGACAGTTTTCTATCTAAAACCACCCCTAGATCCTTTTCTTTATCAGAATTCTTTAAAGATTTCTCACATAATTTATAGGTTGTGTGGGGTCTATGTTCTCCAATTCCACATTCCATAACATGGCATTTATTCACATTAAATTCCATTTGCCAAGTGTTGCTCCAAATACTTATTTTGTCCAGGTCTTCTTGAAGGGCATGACAATCATCTAGGTTTCTTATCTTCCCTATTATCTTAGCATCATCAGCAAACATGTTCATGTAATTCTGTATTCCCACTGGTAGATCGTTTATGTAGACAATGAACATTACCGGTGCAAGAACTGAACCCTGAGGTACTCCACTCGTGACATTCCTCCAATCCGATACCTTGCCTCTGATTGTGGCCCTCATTTTTCTGTCAGTTAGGAAATTTTTCATCCATGTTAGTAGCTTACCTGTCACTCCTCCAATATGTTCCAGTTTCCAGAACAACCTCTTATGGGGAACTCTGTCGAAAGCCTTTTTTAGGTCCAGATAGATGCAGTCAACCCAACCATCTCTTTCTTGTAAAATCTCTGTGGCTCGATCATAAAAACTGAGCAAGTTCGTTACACAGGATCTTCCAGATCGAAAACCATACTGTCTGTCTGATATTATATCGTTTTCCTCCAGGTGTTCTACCCATTTAGTTTTAATTATTTTTCCAATATTTTGACTATTACACTTGTCAATGATACAGGTCTATAATTAAGGGGGTCTTCCCTGTTTCCACTTTTGTAGATTGGAACTATGTTAGCCTTTTTCCACACATCAGCTACAGCTCCTGTACACAGGGATGCCTGAAAAATCAGTTGAAGTGGAATGCTGAGCTCAGGTGCACATTCTCTCAGAACCCATGGTGAAACTCCATCCGGACCAACTGCTTTGTTCTTACCTAGCTCCTTTAGCATTTTTTCCACTTCGTCTCTAGACACCTCTATGTGCTCTATGTTGTTCTCTGGAATTCTTATTGTGTCTGGTTCCCTAAAGATTTCATTTTGTACAAACACACTTTGGAACTTTTCGTTTAGTGTTTCACACATTTCCTTTTCATCTTCCGTGAATCTATTTCCCATTTTCAACCTCTGAATATTATCCTTTACCTGCAATTTGTTGTTTATGAATTTATAGAATAGACCTGGTTCTGTTTTACATTTGTCTGCAATCCCTTTTTCAAAATTTCTTTCTGCCTCTCTCCTCACTGCCGTGTAGTTGTTTCTCGCATCTTTGTATCGCTGGTATGTTTGGGGGTTCGGCCTCTTCCTGTATTGGTTCCATTTTGTGTCTTTTGGTCTCTAGCCCTCTCGCAATTTCTATTGAACCAATCCTGTTTTCTAGTTCTGCATCTCTGTTTTGGTATAAATTTTTTGTGCCTTTATCATATATTTCACAAAACTTGACATACATCTCATTCACTTCCTTGCCTAGCATCAAGTCTGTCCAATTATACTCACTAAAAAAATTTCTAAGGTCACCATAATGTCCTCTCCTGAAGTCTGGTTTCTCAACTGCTTCAACCTCTTTATTTTCTTCCAGCTTATAACGCATTGCATACTTTATTCCCAAAAAGACATGGTCACTTTTACCCAAGGGAGGAAGGTACTGAATGTCAAATATCTCTTCCTCCTTCCTGGTAAATATCAAATCTAGCATGGAGGGAACGTCCCCTTCCCTCATCCTCGTAGCTTGTTTAACATGTTGATACAAGAATGTTTCCAGGATGAGGTCTACAAATCTACAGGTCCAAAAATCTTCTGTTTTAGCTTCATATGCTTCCCAGTCTATGGATTTCAAGTTGAAGTCACCGACTATCAACAGTCGTGATCTATCGTTATCCGCTCTCGCTATAATCTCTCTCATTATTGTTATAAGACCTTCTCGTTTACTATCTAGCTCCTCCTTTGACCATGTGCTGCTTGGCGGTGGACTATATGCATTTATTATCATTAGTTTATCATCCTCATGGCAGATCTCTAGTGCTATTATGTCAACTTCTTGGGTATTGGCAGTCATTATTTCCTTCACCTTTAGGCGTTCTTTTACCAGCACAGCAACGCCACCGCCTTTCCTAATTTTTCTGTCCCGTCTCCAAATTGAGTAGCCCCTTGGGAATATCACCTCATTTAAAATAACATCAAGTTTTGTCTCCGTGAGTGCAACAATGTCTGGTGTCTGCATCTGTATTACATCACTTAACTCCAGTATCTTCGATCTCACTCCATCTATGTTGGTGTATGCAATCTTCAGGAACTTGTTCCCCCTCTCCTTATTCTTCACTCCTTTGGTAACGCTCTCGAGCGCCGTGATAACGCTAAAGTGTTAAGAAAATTTGTAAAGTATGGGAAGAATTGGAAAGTTTTGCTGAAAAAACTCACCCAGATAAAGCTCTAGTAGGCCATTACATTAACCTTTTAAATGACAATGTGATGTCTTACTACAGACAAGTGTTAAAATGTAGGGAAAAACAAGTCTCTTTAGACAGATTCTTAGTAAGACAAGCAAGTCTTAGTGGTATGCAGGCAAAACGTGCCAGTGTGTGCACACCAGTGAAGTCCTCACTGCCTGATGTTATAATGGAAGGGGACTCCCCTTCCAAACAGTAACACCTCTTCTCCTCCCTCCTCCTGACCATCTTCCATATGCCAACAGCAGTCATCAGCAAGGTAAGTAATGACTTGAACATAGTTTTGTAGGTTTATTTAGATGAATTAGGTATGAAATTTAGTTTGAAGTGGGGTTTTTAGGGTAGTCAGGAACGGATTAATTCATTTCCCATTATTTCTTATGGGGAAATTAGCTTCGGAATACGAGTTTTCGGAAGAGCTGTCTCCAGAAACGGATTAAACTCTTAAACCGAGGTACCACTGTACCTAATTATTTCAATGTCTCTGATTGATTTTTCTTCATTTTTTGCTGTAATATTTTTCAATAGTGTATAGTGTGATATATTTATATAATATAATGTGTGAATCATCGCTGTACTCAAAATTATGGTGTGCATATTATTGACTCAATTATTATGTTCATCAAACAGTGAACAAATATTTTGTTGGTTATTACACTATATACACAGGTTATATATAAGTATCTGCATGTTTCGTTCACCATAACGAACCACTAAGTTGGTATTATGAGTCAAAAAGCAACTAGAAGTGACCGCCACACACCATCCAGCCACTTGCTGCCACTCACTCCCTCAACACCTCACTCGCCCACATTCTCCTCCCACCATACTGTTTTTGCTTTTATTCACTATATACAGACGTTATATATAAGTATCCACATGTTTTGTTCACCACAACTGTACAACTAAGCTGGTATAGTTAGTTCAGGCACTAAGAGACGTCGCTTCACACAGTCAGCTGGCGGCTGCCTCCCTCACACATTCAAGGTCAGACACATTAAAATTTCTCCCCCAACAATACTGTTTGTGGTGTTATTACCCTATATACACACATTATTTATAAGTACAGTGGTACCTCGCATAACGATCGCCCCGAAAGACAAACATTTTGGGTAACGAACGGCCCGATCGGCGTCAAATCGTCCCGTATGACGAACGCTGGTTTGAGTAACGTCAACACCACATGGTGGGGTCGCGCTGCTTCTTGCACATTCTTAGACACCTCCGACGATGCACATAAATTATGTTGTTCTTGTTTAAAGATGCTAATGATGCTGGGATATAAAGGGGTGACTGCTGAGATGTTGCAAAGCATTGACGTTTTTGTAAGAAAAAAGAAATGAAATGTCTGATATACAACAAATGTCAAAAAGGTTCGTTCGGTGTTCGGCAGGTAGGCTGCTCCATTATAACAATCTTTCTTTGTTTCAAATGTGTTCCATTTGTTTTGTATTTGTCATTTACCTCTCAATAATGGCGCAGCCTACCTTACATATACACTCAATAAACCATTATGACATTTTCATTTCTTCAAATGTGTTCAATATTTATTTTTCATTTGTCTTATTGTCGAAAGGTTCGTTCGGTGGTCGGCAGGTAGGCTGCTCCATGTTTCTTACGTACAAAAAACCTAAATAATAAAAAAATGAAGAATTTCGAAAACCAGTACAGTACAAATGTCAAAAAGGTTCGTTCGGTGGTCTACAGGTCGGCTGCTCCATGTTTCTTAATAAAAAAAAAACGAAAAATAAAAGAACTGTTGAAACAATTTGAAAAATGGACAAATGCCATAAAGGTTCGTTCAGTGTTTGTCGGGTAGGCTGCTCCATTATTGAGACGGAAGTGACAAATACAAAACAAATGGAACACATTTGAAACAAAGAAAGATTGTCATAATGGAGCAGCCTACCCAACAAACACTGAACGAACCTTTTGCTATAACGAATATGAAAGACTGGGGCTGCTGGCTGGGTTAGTACTGCGTAAGCAACCATTTGTGGCACACGTGCCTCTGGCTCTCAAACACCTGTCCGACACGGTGTTGAAAGACTGCGTTCAGTCGGTGCAATTCAGACCCTATTGTTTGAAGAACATAAGGGTCATAACATTGGTGAAGCTAGGCGCAATAAGGGCTTAACACAACGGTCGGATGCCAGTGATACAGCACCTATGAGGAGGATACAGCGAGCGTATCCAGTTGTAGCTCTGAGCCCCACCCTTGCCATCTCCAATTTATATAGATGATACATAGATGAATCGTTTTCTGCGTTCAGTGATGATGCATCTGATACAAGTAGCATAGATGAACAGTGTTAGCGGCTTCCATGGTGGTGGTGTCCATAGATATTTTCAAGAATACCTGAATCTCTTCCTGACTGATGGACACTCTTTGAGGCTAGCTGAATCTCTTCCTGACTGATGGACACTCTTTGAGGCTAGCTGAATCTCTTCCTGTGTGGGACCTTACAAAGCGATCTTTTCAAGACTACCTTACAAATTGAGCTTTTCCTATAATCGTTTCAATACTACCTTATGCTTTACAAGCTTGGCTACATACCACCTACAAGTACTAAAGCCAAGGGTGCACGGGAGTGCGTTATTTGCAAGCACACAGAACGATGAAACAGGAAACAAAAATCTATCTGTAGCTGGTGCAAGGAGAGCAAAGTCGCGCTGTGTACCATGGACTACTTCGTTGACTATTACGCACCTCCAAAGTACTGAATGTGTAATACAGTGTGTTACTGTGTAAATAGTATGTGAAACTGTACATATTGTAATTTTAGTGAATTTTTACCACGTAATATTGTGACAATAAACATTTATTGTGGACACATTACTGACACTTGTATCACCGTTCCATGGAAAATTATGAACATTCTACTGTATACATATTGTAAAGGTCACAAATATGCATCATATACGATAAAGGAAACAAATAAAACCGCATTGGAAATACATAGAAAATATATTTGTGGCAACACGCTGTGCTTGAATGGCCTGCGACCGTGTCTGGGAGCTACACACACCGGCGACCAGGCCCTGATGACGTCACAGCGCACCTTGTCCACGCCCTCACAGCCAAAGTAAGTGGAATTTGGTAATTATTTTTACATAGACATGTTCAGGGAAGGTAATTTATCATTTTACAAAGAAAAATTATATTTTGGGGAACATTTGATGTCATGCACACTGGGGGAATTTCACAATAAACACAGTACATCACAGTGGTTAATGGGGACCACTCGTTTTGTATGACGTCCGTTTCACATGACGAACATGGAACGGATTAAATTCGTTACTCAAGGTACCACTGTATTTACATGTTTTGTTCACCATAACTGTTCAACTAAGCCGGTATAGTGCCCAAAGAGCATAGTGGCCACCCCTACCAACATGACAAATCATGCAGATGTTGCCACCTCCCTCACCAAAATGGCTTCTCCCCCACACTTCCACACTCCTTTTGCTGTTAATACACTATATATACACACGTTATATAAGTATCTACATTTGTGTTCACCATAACAAACCACTAAGTTGGTATGCCGAGTGGCAGTGGCAGCCAGTGGCAGCACGCCACTAGCTGTCACTCGCTCCCTCCCCTCACCTCACCTGACTCGCCACCATTCTCCTCCCACCATACTGTTTTGCTTTTATTCACTATATACAGACGTTATATATAAGTATCTGCATATATTGTTCACCATAGTGAACAACTAAGCTGCTATAGTGAGCCCAGACAGTAAAAGGTGGTCACACACAGTCAGCAGATAATGCTACCTCCCTCCCCACCAAGATTACTCCTCCCACTACAGCCCTAATTATCACAACAATCCTGCTATTATCAGAATCCTGGTCATTTTTATCACAGTCTTCTGTAATACTATCATTGCTAAATAATAGCATGACATATATACTGTATTATGGCATTTTAGGCGATGCTGTGGTCACAAGCTGAACAGCAGTGCTGTGAGCTCATGCTACGTGCGTCAGCTTGGTGGCTCACATTCGGTACTAAGACCTCACACCCGGGAATGTGGCTCATGATTTTTTTTAAATGGCGTCTGTTTACAAGAGCCCTGATGAGGTGAGGTGAACCCGTGTATCCGTGGGCCGTTTAAATCTTGCAGAGTACTCCATCATGTCATATGACACGATGCGCAATTTATTGCAAGTTACTCAACCCTTCATATGACGTGTTGTGTGGTTTAAGGGTTAAAGTCTTTATTTGTGTTCCCTGAGCACGGGAAAATAAAAGAAAATTAATTGTTCTTTCCCATGACATAAATGAACCGAGAAGTTGGCCGATGACGTCACGTTTCATTGTTGCTGGAGTGTGGTGAGCCTGGGCCGAGTCAGGAGCGGTGGAGAAGGAGCCCAAGTTGCCGCAAAATTATTTTCGCTGTATTATTTACAGTATCTATGGTGTAATTTACAGCAATATTTTTCACTGTTGTGGTTCAATATGTTCTCATTTGATGATTTATTATAATACAACTGTTGTAAATGTATATTGTTTCGACATATTAGTGTCACAAGTATTTGCACAAAAATGTCTTATTTTTCAGTAAATACTCTTTATTATGGTTTGTTTTCACTATTTACACTAACTTACTTGATATTTACATGTTTTTGCACCAGTCTTGGACATTTTACAAGTCATCAAGACTGTGATACTCATCAAAATATTTGACATAGCACAGAGGGACCTGACACGCTGTGCACCAAGTCATCACCATTTTACGTTTATGTTCTTTCTTTGTTGTTGTCTTGCATACATGCACTCATGCTGGCCTACTGCACCCTTTCCAGTTGGTGGTAATTACCTTAGATTGTGTGTGACAAAGGCATCCTTGAAAGCGAGCCTGGGTGTAGGAGCATGGTGCAATACTGGATTCAGAATGGGCCTTTGTATGCCAGGAATTGTTTTGTCAAACTTTTCTAGTAATTGTGTCACTACAGTAAACTGAATGCACGGAAATTTTGTTTACCACCTGTTTTGACAAGATACATATGTAACTGTTCAGCATTCTTACGTCACAAGGTGGAAAAACATTTTCTTGGTCCACTTCACTGTTTTCCGTACACACTCCACTGCGCCCATCATCATATCACATACTGTAACCACGCGATTATCCGGGATTCAAACATCCGGAAAATGCCCTTATGCGGCCAAAATCGTGCCGGATAAGTTATCTTAATATCCGGCCAAATGGCCCATGGGAGCCAGATAAAAGCTGGTTTAGCCAGATAATCATTGAATTGTCTGGATATGTAAGCCATGGGGCGGGCCGTACCATATTAATCCCATCTGCCTGTGGCTCGAGACGCAGGGTGGAGGAGGGGTGGGGTGGGTGGGTGGTGTCGGGAGGGTGGGAGGGGAGCGTCGGGGGGACCACCTGGGTACAGGAATTACCATCAATTTTAGAACATTCTCATAGCCAAAAACAAATGAAATAAGTACTAGTAATTATGTAATAACAAATATATAAGTTTCCTAAAAACAATGTGCACAGGCTGAAGTTTCCTTAAAAATATTGTGAGTTTTTTTCCTCCTGGCGGCCTGCGTAACATGCTATAGCTGCCCCAAGTGGACCCGTCCAACACTGGTCAACCCTGTACTCCCGTCCCTTGTGTTATACCACAGTGCTGTGCTATTAGTGAAATATTTTTTAAATAACTTTTTTATTTTCATAGTAACTTTGAACATTTTTGGCCAAGACTATGTCTGGTAGCAGCATCAATCGTTCTGGAGGTGTTAAGAGGAAGAAGGTTGTCCTAACAATTAAAGACAAGTTACTGTTATAACCTCAACCAGTGAGGCGTCACAGGCAAGCCAAATGTCTTCAACACGTGAGGTGCCACAAGCAAGCCAAGCCGCCTTCAACAAGTGAGGCGCAAGCAAGTACCTTCAACAAATGGGGGGCAAGCAAACGCCTTCAACAGTGAGGCATCGCAGGCAAGCCAAATGCCTTCACCAAGTGAGGCTTCACAGGCAAGCCAAGCGCCTTCAACAAGTGAGGCCTCACAGGCAACCCAAATACATTCAACCAGTGAGGCTTCAGCAGCTGGCAGTCAAAACTAACTTTCCTTAATGAACTGTAGTAGTAATTTAAGTGTTTATTTTAGTGTTGTGTTAGTATAGGTTATGTAAATTGTTAAGAATTCTTAACTTCAAGATGTGTGGCATCAATCAAAAAGACGAACCCAACAAGGTAAGTTGAGTTTTCTAATAATATTTAATAATTATATGTGGCAAGGCAATCCAAGTTATGTTGTTTGTAGTATAAAATAGTTGGAAATGCTCACTTTTGTGGCTCGTAGGTGAAAAATTGCCATTATCTGGAACACGTGATAATCCGGCTGGGGGTCCTTCCCATATAGTCCGATGATTGAGTGGAGACAGTATATCCACCAAACGCATGTTGATGTTATAGTCCAAGACACAATCTGGCTTATAGATTATTTTGTTTTGTTATTCTGTTCACCTTGCC